>JARTUT010001818.1:0-102422 GCA_030674115.1 Micraspis discolor | reverse complement strand
TTATCTCAATCGAGTGTTTGGAGAATATTAAAAAACATAAAATGCACCCATATAAATTCAATAGGGTATAGCATTTGAAGGAAACTGATTTCGTCATGAGAACAGAGTTTTGCGAAGCTATGATGATTCGATTTCAAGAGAATGAAAACTTTTTGGACTGTATAATTTGGACATGAGAATCTAAATTCACAAAGAATGGTTCCTTCAATCAGCATAACAGTCATTATTGGGATGAAGAGAACAACCACCACTTCAGACAATGAAATTTTCAAGAGACCTGGAGTTTCAATGTTTTGCGCCATCAAAAATAATGCAATTCTCGATGTTCACATTTATGATGGGACTTTAACTGGTAAGATAGAACACTACACATGTTTGCATTATTTAAACATGTTGACTCAAATAATTGAGCCGCTAGTACAGAACCATAATGACTTATGGTATCAACAACACTCATTGTGTCAAATATCCTATACAGGCTATTTGAAGATCGATGGTTGGCGAACAATGGTCCACATCTTTGGCCACCACGTTCTTTCGATTTAACTTCTTTAGACTATTATGTTTGGGGTAGGATAAAAAAATATTGTCTACTCAACTCCCTGACTGATAAAGAGAACTGCATAGAACGAGTCAGAAATGCGTTCAGGTTTTTAGATTCATAGTTTTGAAACTGAATTTGGTTTTTAAACACTTTTGCAGATCTCTTCCTCCCGATGAAATAAGAAGAACAACGCACGAAGCATTCCTGAGACGTATAAATAAATGTCTAGAAATTAACGGTCAAAACTTTGAGCATCTTCTCTAGTTATAACTGCGAGAGTTTGCCATGGTTCTCCTTATAGTAACTTGAAGTCGGTTTCAAGAAGGGTGAAAAATCTACAGCATGGTTCAAATAACAGTCCAGATTTGGCGTGAAGGGAAAAAATAGCGGAAAATTCAAGACGAAAAACAGTTTTTTGTGAATAACTCAGAAAATATCCACTTTAGGGCAAGGGTGTGATGCATACACTCACATTATTTTTTAACGTAGATTCAATATCTCCCATAAAAAATGGGGTTCCAATTTGAAAAAATTGATTTTTCACGATTTTGTCATCCCTAACTTTGAAAGCGATTTTTTCACCCCCTGTATCATGAATCGCGATTTCGATTTTCAAAGTGGATACATCAATCTTACATCTTGAAAAATCCATGATATGTGAATTGCATAGTTTTTTTGGCGCTCTTGTTCACCCAAACACAGTGCCTATCATTTTGCCCGAATTTTGGAATATCGAGCCGAAAATGGTCTCAATCGATTGGGTTCGACTCCTGATGAAGAATTCGTGGCTAAAGTTGAGTCTGTCCGGCCGGCCGTATCTCTCTAGCATCCAAAAGGAATCAGCTAGAGTTTTCATATTTTCAGAATAAGTTAATTGTCCAAATATCTCGGTAAAGTTCGTTATTGGGCCAAATACGTCGGATATGGTTCGGTAGTTATGAGCATCTGAAATTTTGTTTCCTCAATAACTACTAGAATATCCATCCGATCAAATTGATACTTGAAATATTGTTGAGGGAGGCTGCAACAAAACAGCTTGCAAAATTTCGCAGAAATCGTCACGCTAGAAAATTTTTAAAAACTCCCAAAAAAAAAATTTTTAATCCTCACTATCTCATAAGATATTTTTCGGATTTCAATAAAAATTCGTGAATATATTGAGATGATCGATATCTTACTTATACTCAAATTTCATTGTCGTAGCTCTTTTCCATCTAAAGATATGATCATTTTTTTAATTTAGGTACTCAAGAGAAAAGAGAAATGACATACGTCCCGATGATTTTCTTTGAACGATGGCCATCAATGATCGATATTCGATTGACAAATGCCGGGCTCATTAATCAGTGTCAGTTGGCGTAATATTAATCAAAATTTTTCATAACGGGAAATCATAGAGATAGAATTCAATCTCGGTGGCTGAAATAATATACGTTGTCAAAATTCAGAAAAGCACTGACATAAGTTTTTAGGAAAAGGGAATTATAGCTTCGAACAAAACTTGGGGAAAATTATGAGTAGTTATTTTTAATTTGAGATATAGGTTTTTCATCCATTAGGCATATTTCCATCACATTGTCCCATAGTACGGGAAAAGACTATTGTTCACCCGATCAGAGTGCTTATAGATTTGTTATGGTTTGAATATTTACTCGCAAGTAGCTCAACAAGAGCGCCAAAGCAATCTGACCTCACGTCAGTGCTTTCTAATTTTTTTCTTGGCAAGTTTGTAACGCCCTTACGTGCAGTTCCTTTATCAGTAAACTCGGGCGCCAGACTATTTGCTTCTGAGGGCGTCACCCTCACCTATCGAGCTCCTCCGGAATGTTCAGAAGCTCGAGCCTAGGTAGACTCCAGTGGAGAATGAAGTGGGTAGCTGTTGGAGGTGGAGGTGTCACCAATAAAACACTCGGTTAACTAAAAATATACTCTCTATTCGTACTAAATAAATAAACTTTCCAAAATAATACGTCTCACAGTCCTTAAAACAAATCAACAGTTCATATTCGGTACAACAGTCCTTTATCTAAATCACAATATCCTCGTAGTCCCTAACCTCTAAAAACCCAAGTCCCAAATCTACTAATCAATCACCAAAAGTCCGGTGACATTCCGTGAAGGGGTTAGAGTGCACATAAAGCGATTACAGTGGCGAGTTACTCGATGTATTAGGCATCAGAAAGAATTAGGTAAGCAAAATGACTAAGGCCGTGTGATAAGAAATGATAATGTCTCGGGGTTAAAGCGAGAGGAAAACCAAAGCATCACTCAGGCCAACCTGGACCATCCAAGCGGGGGTTCCGTAGGGCACGGTCCCGCACGGCGCAACTAGTGTCCGTGCGCAACAGAACCCCTCGATTAGAACTGCCAAGGCCCAGCCCAAATCGGAATGACCGGCGGTATGGTGTGCGCATGCGCAAACCACCGCGCGTCCACCCGCGATGACGACAGGGCCGAGTCGAACCAAGTGCCTGCCGCGCAGCAGCCCACGCCACGGAAAACTTCGGTCTAAGCACGATTGAGTTTCCTCATCTCGTACATCAACGTCAGCTCCGAGAGATGGACAGCAGGAGTCCGCCGAGGTAAAACGGCCCACAATCTAGGGACGATTGAATTTCCTCATCTCGGCACCCAAATGTCGGATCCGCAATACCGGCTAAAGGACCCAGCCGACACCTGTGACCAACCCATGATACTAGGACTAAGAGATAAGCTCACTTGGCGTACGAGTTTAGAACAAATTCGCGCATGACGTCATCAAGAGACCCTTTGGTTCGTTAGAGGAGACAGAGATGTCTCCAGCATAGATTTACATTGCATAGTTTAATTTTAATGTCCAGAAGAGACGAGTTTTGTAAACTTCGCGCATGACGTCAGCAAGAGATAAGAAGCCTATTGGCTTATTCGAAATCGTCGTTTTCTAGGTTTCGCCGAATAATGTGAATATAATTTATCTTTCACAATACACATACACATACAAATAAAAGCAGACGTCAAACGCAAAGTTATTTATATTTAAGGTTAAACGTCACAGAACACTAATATCAACGTCATAGACCACATCCGGTTATATACAGCAAGTGGAGACATCTCTGATCAGTTCTAACAACCAACCAGGGGTCTCTTGATGACGTCACTACCGATATGCGCGTGAAAATATCTGTTAGTCCTAGTATCATGTGACCAACCCGTGCCTTCCAGGGTCGGTTCGACAAACGACAACAGGGGGCAGCCACAACACGACCCCTCACCGCGCAGCAGCCCACGTCACTGAAAACTTCGGTCTAAGCACGATTGAGTTTCCTCATCTCGTACATCAACGTCAGCTCCGAGAGATGGACAGCAGGAGTCCGCCGAGGTAAAACGGCCCACAATCTAGGGACGATTGAGTTTCCTCATCTCGGCACCCAGATGTCGGATCCGCAATACCGGCTAAAGGACTCGTAAAGGACGTGATGCCTAAACGCCCTCCTGCAGCCGTCGTTCGGTCTCAACGATCGAACCTCACACTCACCCTCCCACCAAACGGTAGAGGCTTTCCCCTTATTTTGAGTTCCGCGCCGTGCGAGGAACTGCCGTTCCAGTGCTCGACTCGCCTATAAATACCATTCTCGGTCCCCTCCACCAGCACACGTCATGCGCACTGCAGATGGAGGTGGGAATGTTCGGTCGGTGTCCCCACCGCTCGGCGTGATTTCGCTGGAGTCGATCAAAGGTCAACGGGTTTCTGCCACGCAAACAAAACTACTTCGTTACAAGTTGATGAAACAACCGACATAAGCTGTCATTTCCAGTTATCAGTCATTTTTCGTTATGTAATAGATGACTAACTTGTTGAGCGCTTCATGGGATTTTATAATGTTAGTTCTGGGTGTTCTGCTGATGATCTATTTCAATTTTTATCTTCAAAATTCGAAAAATTTGACTTGCGTTCAAAATTAGTGGCTCAAACATACGACGGAGCGAGTGTTATGTCCGGAGAAGTGAACGCGTTACTAGCAAAAATTAAATCTATAGCACCACAAGTAATCTTTACTCATTGCTATGCACATGTATTCAATTTGGTTTTAAGTAATGCTTGCAGTTCAATTCAACAGGTTAAAGTTTTTTTCTCAACCTTGTCAGGATTTTCATCATATTTTTCCAAATCAACAAAGCGTTCCCAAGTGTTAGAACAAATTGGAGGAACACGTATTCTTTCGAATGTGGCAACTCGTTGGAATTTCACATCACATTGTCCCATAGTACGGGAAAAGACTATTCTTCACTAGATCAGAGTGCTTATAGATTTGTTATGGTTTGAATATTTACTCGCAAGTAGCTCAACAAGAGCGCCAAAGCAATCTGACCTCACGTCAGTGCTTTCTAAATTTTTTAAAAGCCTTTCAAAACCGTAAATGTCATGTTTAAATGTGGTTTTCCTGAATAGCCAAAATTTAAATAACGCACTATTTAACTCATACACATCCAATATACAGGGTGTCAAGTTGAAAACTTTCAATGGGAATATCTCTGGAACTAAATGAGTTGATAGTAGGTTTGTTTTTCTTGCTTACACCGAAAGTGTACACTTTACACTTTCAAGAACTTCCACATTTCGGGAGAGGGGGAAATATCGAGTAAAGTGTGGACCCTTCAAGAAGAACGCCAAGGCGCAAAATTTCTGTGTTTTTGAATAGGTTATTCGAAAAAGTGAAATATAATGTTCGTAAAAAATTCGTATTACTTTTATTATTACGTTTATCACCATGTTTTATCAGCAAATAATGAATGGTATAAATGCAGAAATTCTTAGTTACTTTTTGGAGTCGGAGACGTCATCCGATGAGGATTATTTTGAAAATGATGCAGCAACTTTCAATTGCTGGCTGGCTTACTTCAACATTTTTGAAAGGTGAGGCCATAGACACATATTCAACTCGCTCTCCTCTTTCTATATTGGTGCTTGTTGCTAGTATCGATGTTGATGACACTGGGGCTGGACCAGAGATATAGAGTAGGGAGAATAATAAATTGGTGGCTAAATTTTTATGTCAAATTTCAACCATTTTTATATTTTCGTAGTCAGTTGTTCTAGGTTGACATACTTGTCAGGTGAATTAGAAATTGCTCTAATTTTACATTGTACTGATAGATACTTCGATACTTTCAACATCTTTTGTATTGTTAAAACGTGTAAAAACTATAAAACAAAAAGAGGGTCGAGGAATTTCATTTTATACGTCAGTTTTTAATTGAAATTATCCGACTGATCATACCGCATGGCATTGTTTATCTGCTCAGTGGCGTGTTGTTTACTTTCCACAGTAATATGATTCTTTTTAGTTTCCCAAAATCAGTTGATATGAGGACAGTTTGGATTGATATTCTGAGTATAGATTCTGAAGCTAAAGATTTATCTAAGAAATTGATATGCTCATTTCATCAATACGTCTTTGTACAGTGTTGTTACTTAAAGGAATTCTTTTAAGTATGTCAAATGAAGATTTGTGCAGGACAGTTTTTAAGACCTCTTCAACAGCAGGCAAAATTAACTCCTCTCCAATGGTATACGGTTTCCCAGATTTTGCAATAAGTAATGAGATATTGTAAGATGCCCGCAAGCCATCATCGTTGCTTTCAGACGTTGAAGCGAACATACTAAGCAAGGTGGGTCTCTTTTCATACTTTTCCTTCAATGTTTGGAAATATTTCAAATCCTTACCTATTTTGTCAGGATGACACCTTCTTAGATGATCTTCCAGCTTCGATGGTTTCATAGAGTCGTTGCTCAAGACTTTGTTGCATAAAAGACACATAGGCAATCGCTTGTCTGTATTTGATGGAAGAAAACAAAATTTCAAATATTCAACACTGTACTGTCGACACTTCTTCCTAGATTCAGCCATGTTTCGTATCAATTATCTACCTGTAAATATGAAAAAAAGTGTTTGTTAAGTAATCTTAAAATGATTTAACAAACATGATAGATGTGGCTTTTAAAGAGAATAATATATTTAAAGAATTGTAATGAAATTGACGTAGAGCTAGCTGGAATAGAAGTTTAATATTCCTAAACTTTCTGTTCTTTTCCGAAATAAATATAGATATTTAATTTTATTTTATACTTTTACTTTGTATATATTTTATACGTGTACTTAGTCACTTACTAAACGCAAAATTACAGAACACAATCAAAACTAAGTATTTATTTATGCACTTATAAAGATAAAAAATTAGGACTACCCATACAATACGCACGGATCACATAAAAATACTTAAAATCAGATAGTTTAAAAATTTAAAAAAAATACTGTTATAATTTTCCTTGACCTACGAAATCTTTATTCTTGGAATGGTTCAGAACCTACTGTTTGTGGGTTTGTTTTTCCTACAGATACAAGTTGCTAACAAATAGATAGGTAGGTACTTACTTTTCCAAAACTGGCAAACAATAATATCAATTCACTTTAATTTTCAAAATTCTGAAAACTACTTCCGTCACTGGTGAACACTTATATAGGTACACTTTCTTCTTTGAAATTCTGGAAACAACTGTGTAATGTTTATCATTCGTATTTATATTAGAGAAAAATTCATCAAGTTCATGCAAGTTCATACACGACATTTTCGGAAATATATATAGTCTAGCCCTGAAGATGGAAAATATATTTTCGAAACGTCGGTGAACTGACATAGTATCATTTTCCGTTTTTTGTCCCTGCTACCACCATTTAAACCTTTAAAAATATAAATAAAGTAATTATCTTTGATATGTATTATGGTTACCAATGAGACTGCATATGCTATTAAGTCACATCATACATAGGTAATGAAATTATTTTCAGAGGTTCCTTCAAAAACTTTGAAAGAGATGACTAGAGTTGCTCAACAAGGGAGGCAGCCATCGTTAAGGGGCATTATGGTCCTTTCATTGCTAGTGAGCAGCCTAGTACTAGCAAAGCTTTAATAGGTTGGTGTTGTGGCTATTTGTAAATTTGATTACTGTATTAATTCATTCATCAAATCATTTGTAATTTCTTTCCAGAATCTGGAGGTAGAACGAAGGTAACTGCAACCAACAAAGTAACCAAGAAATTCTGTAAGCAATTCCCCTTGAAGCAACAATTAAATATTTCAAAGGGAATGAAAGACGCTTTCGTTCAAGGAATGAAAGTCTACAAGAAAGGATAAAGGCAATCAAACATTCACAATACTTATCAAATTTTGAAAAAATTAACAGAATATCTCAAAATTTCTTTCTATCTCAGGTAAGAAATGAAAGGTTTAAGGCAAGAGGTCGCCGTTTCAGTATGGATGACAAAATTTTTGCACTGTCCCTTTACAAGCAGAGTGGTAAGGGATACAGATATTTATCCAAAATTTTCAGTTTGCCTTCAAGACGAACACTTTCCAATTTGTTGAATAACATCCCATTTGAATGTGGTGTTAATTCTCATATTTTTGAGAGTTTGAAGCACTCTGTGGGCAAGTTGAAAGCGGTGGATAAATATTGTGTCCTTATGTTTGATGAGGTTTCATTGAGTCCTTGTCTTTCCTACAATTCTTCCAAGGATTGTATGGAAGGACTTGTTGATTTAGGTGATGGTGATCGTAGAGGGCAGTTGGCAGATCATGCTTTAGTGTTCATGCTGAAAAGTATTAGTGGCAAATGGAAGCAACCACTAAGCTTTTATTTTGTGGAGCATTCTGTGAAATCTAATGATTTAGTGAAAATTTTAAAAGATATGGTAAAAAATGTTCATCAGATAGGTTTGAAAATTGTATCAACAATATCGGACCAAGGAGCAACTAGGTAATGTTGCTGCAATAAATACTTATAGTTCAGTCTATTTGGAAATGACCCTCCGAAAAATGACATACCGGAATTTTACTTGATAAATCGTTAGGGGGGGCATAAAATAATGTTAATGCAAGATTTCCGAAGTGATCCAAATTGGTGATTTTGAGAAAATCCAAAAATATTTTGAAACGCGTTTTTCTCACAATCTATGGGTTTTAGAGAAAAATTTATTGAACAAAAAATGTAGAGGACATCGTAAACTACATTTCATCTCCTGGAAGTGAAGTCGTCCGACTTAAATTACAAAAAGTAGGTGGCGCTAAAGTATCAACAAATTGGTTTTTGGCATTTTCGTTGTAAATAAATAATTTTTTTATAAAACTGTCAATGAGAAAGTTGTTTGTCTCAAAATTTGCCACATTTTATTAGGTGTACAAATAAGTTTCCGCGGTTTTTTATAAAAAATAGGAATTTATTGTAAAGGAAAAGTACATTACGTTTTATTCAAAGTATTTTCCATCATTTGCCACTACTTTTCCCCATCTTTCTGGCATACCCCGTCGAAAAAACTCTTCATCTTTGCGGCTATCCACAAATCTACCCAATTTTCGGTGTCTTCATATGATGTGAACCGCTGCTTAGACAGACCATGTGCCATCGACCGGAACAGATGATAATCAGAAGGGGGCTAAGTCTGGTGAATACGGCTGGTGGGGAAAAACTTCCCAGTTGAGTGTTTCAAGTATGTTTTTACCGGTGCCGCAACATGTGGACGAGCATTATCGTGTAAAAGAATAATTTTGTCGTGTTTGAGTAGAAATGGGCGCGTTTTTCCTTATGTGCCCGACTCAATCTCATCAATTGTGTTCGGTAGAGAGCTCCAGTAATGGTTTCGCTTGGTTTCAGCAATTCATAATACACGACACCAAACTGATCCCACCAAATACACAGCATGAGTTTTTCCATGAATATTCGGCTTAGCTGTCGATGTTGATGGTTCGCCGGGCTTAACCCATGACTTTCTTTCTTTGGATTATCGTAGTGAATCCATTTTCGTCACCAGTGACTATACGATGCAAAAAAACTCTTTTTTATTCCTGGCAAGCAGCATTTCACTCATGCATAATCGGCGTTCAACGTCTCTCGGCTTTAGTTCATATGGTACCCAATTTCCTTGTTTTTGAATCATTCCTAACGATTTTAAACGATGTGAAATTGCTTGTTGAGTCACTTGTAGAGTAAGTGTAAGTTCTTTTTGCGTTTGGGACGAATCTTCCTCCAATAGTGCTTCTAATTCCATGTCTTCGTACACTTTCGGTCTTCCACAGCGTTCTTTGTCTTTAACGTCAAACTCACCGTTCTTAAACTTTGAAACCATTCCTGAAAACTTCTCTCACTTAAAGCAGCTTCACCATATGCTTCAGAAGCAATCGATGCGCCTCAGCTGCAGATTTTTTCACATTAAAGAAGTAAATCAGAAGTTCTCGCAAATGATGCTTATTCGAATAAAACTTGACATTTTGCACGACAAAATTACGTGATGCTGATACGGAATCACTAGTACTTTAAGGTTATGGTGTTGCCAGATGACTAAACTTGGGATATCACGTTTTACATCTGACAATTCCTCCATAACCTTCTGGTGGGGCCATCTTTTGACAAACCGCGGAAACTTATTTGTACACCTAATATATTTAACCAATTTTTTTGTAAACCTTACCGTTCTCGAGCTAGAGCGTGCCGAAGTGTAAAAATGGTACATTATGTGCCGCGCCAATGCGCGTATTCCATAAACTTCATTTTATTTTTTATTTTTAGATTAATAGACCATAATAATTACTTGATATTAATATTTTGAATCATAGTTCAGATAAACAATTATTAATAGTACCCTTTTATTGCAGCTTGTTGTAAACGGTCAACATTGAGTTACAACAAATGTAACAGAAGATAGTAGCGAAAGATTGCCACAGAATGTGTAGACCAATTTTTTTTTAATTAAAAATTTTTACCTATTAATTTATAAATTTCAAAAATAACAGTTTACATTTTGTGATTAGTTCATTGCAAACTTAATTTAACTTTTTGGTCAACATTTTTGCTAGCTTATTGGTTCTTTGTATAACTTCTATAAAGTCATGATTGTAATTAATTACATCAAGTACAATGTAATTTCAATGCAAAATTAGATTATTGCAAACATGATTTAACTTTTTGGTCAACACTTTTCAACATTATTGGCTATTTTTATAACTTGAAGTCACGATTTTAATTAATTACATTTGATACATATTTCTTTTTGAAGTAAGATAAATAGTACGGGCTATGTTAACAAAAAAAGTGAGTATACATTTTATTGAACAATTACATTTTATTTCAAATTACAATTAATGTTTCAAATCACTTTGTAGTACGCCGGGCCCTCTTTGTCCTTGGTTCGGCTGGGGAACAGCGTTCTTCGGTAGATGTTATATTTATCGATTCTGCGTCTGTTTTTCTCCATTGTCATCAATGTTGCTGTTCATCGGTCGCCAGTGAACGAGTTGAGAAGGGAAATCCAAGTCATCATCTTCGAAGGAAATTGCATCTTCTTCAATGGGTAATTTTTGTCCAGCTTCACTTTGAAAAAATATGACGTTACCTACACCAGGTACGTTGGTCGTAATAATCTTATCCTTATATTTTGCCTGCAGTCTCATTGTGACAGTTTCTAATTAGGCTGATCATCTTCGGGAAGAAGTTGATGAGATCCTTTACAGCGAATTGACATACATCCCGACTTTCCGCGATGAAGGAAAAGATTTATCGACTTTTGTGGTTGGACGTCCAAGTTGTTCGCTACATTCGTTATTCCGTCTTTGAAGAGTTACGTAGCATTTCTTATGGTACCGAGCTTTTACTTGTACCAAATCAACATCTTTTATTCTATTTCTAATAATCTTACTTTGTTCATCCTTTCGGGGTGTTGAAATGTGCATCAGGGTCTCCCGAACAGAAGATCCTTTCACTTCACTAGTGTCTTTCAAGAAGTTTTTTCCTTTGAGGCCGCATAGAAAACATTCGTTTGAATTGAAGTATGGCACGGCTGGTTCCGACTCCGATGATGGGCCAGGATCCGTCGTTTTCCTCTGTATCCTTTGGAATTCTGGAAAAGAATTACTCGCCGGGTATATATTTATTTAGTCATTCTCGTTTAAATAATAATTTATATTGCATAAAATACCTTTTCGATTCTTGTCGAGCAGCTGCAACCGCAGCACACCGTGCATCTGAATAACGCTTATGGCACTGGATGTGGACCACGACAGGATTGCTTTCATTTTCAAGCAATTCTTGGATGGCAGAATCACCTCTGATTATGCTTGATCTTATCAACGTCTTTCGCGCTTTCGGCCCCACGGTGCTCTTATTATTCACATCAACACTTTTCTCACAAACAAAACAGACATTCATTTTGAGAGAGCAAAGTTTGTACAACTTTGCTCTTCAAAACTCACATAGCAACTGAAAAATGTACGCTAGTAGGGGATTAGGCAGATGTTAGAAACCGGTCCTTTGTCCAAACTATGCCGACCGGCCCGGCGAAAGTAACAAAGAACCGTTATTTATGCTGCGCTGCCTCTTTTCGCCTACAGCTCGAGCACGGTAAGTTTTACAAAAAAATTGTTTAAATAAAAAATGTGGCAAATTTTGAGACGAACAACTTTCTCATTTACAGTTTTATAAAAATATTATTTATTTACAACGAAAATGCCAAAAAACCAATTTTTTGATACTTTAGCGCCACCTACTTTTTGTAATTTGAGTCGGACGACTTCACTTCCATGGATGAAATGTAGTTTACGATGTCTTCTACATTTTCTGTTTAATAAAATTTTCTCTAAACCCTATAGATTGTGAGAAAAACGCGTTTCAAAATATTTTTGGATTTTCTCAAAATCAGCAATTTGGATCACTTCGGAAATCTAGCATTAACATTATTTTATGCCCCCTAACGATTTATCAAGTCAAATTCCGGTATGTCATTTTTTCGGAGACACTCTATTTTTTCGTGCTAAATATCCTGTACTACTTAAGCTTATTGCAGAAATAAGTGAATACTGCTTGAGGAATGAGATGGAACATAATTTCCATGGATATTTAGTGGGTAATGATAATATTATTCATCTATATGATCCACCTCTTTTGACAAAAAGACTTGCACTTCTGTCAAGATGGTGTTCAAAAATTGCTTCTTGAAACATATTATCGATGTTTATAATATAGATAAAAATATCAATATTTATAGTTCTATATCCAAATTGACCGATGAACATATTTATCCAGATAAAATTAAGAAAATGAAGGGGAAGAATGCTGCACAAATATTCGGCCTTTCACTTTATTCAGTCATGAATCTTGTAGCTGTTTCATCTGAAGGTCAACCGCCGCCATTTAAAGCCTATTTAGATCCTTCCGCCACACAAACTGCATCTTTTCTACTTTTTTTGACGAATTCTTTGACTTTGACAGTGTAAATGGACGTTCACAATGCACCCCTATGAATAAACCTTTGATAGGTGTGGTGACAGCAAATTCGCCACGTGAGCAGTTTTGGCAAGATTCCACTCCAATCAATCAATCAATCAATCAATCAATATATTTATTTGCTCTCTTTAGGGTTTTTGTATATTTGGAATTTTTTAAATAAACGTAAACATTCGAGAATGATGGTTCCTCGTTGTTTCAACCAGGACCCCTTAGAATTTTTTTTTTCATTAATTCTTTCAAATCACTTCTCATTAATAATTTGCTGTCATCACACTCACCTGGGTCTAATTGTGAGGAAGAGAAGGAAGCTTATGTAGCCTTAGACACTCTTAAGGATTTCGTCACAAATAAAGTTGAGGAGATCAAACCTCATTACCACAT
This sequence comes from Micraspis discolor, assembly GCA_030674115.1. NCBI lineage: Eukaryota > Metazoa > Arthropoda > Insecta > Coleoptera > Coccinellidae > Micraspis > Micraspis discolor. The sequence continues at coordinate 89,184 of JARTUT010001818.1, read as the reverse complement.
ACTTCCACCTTGTTCGATGAGTGGACAGTGCAAAAATTTGAAATCGATAATGATTCGGGAACACCCTATGTGGCAGGATATTTAGCTAAAAAAATTATGAAAGATATTAAAAAAATGTTCAGAGTGCCTTGGAGTTATTGAGGCCTATAGCAGTATACCGACAAACGCATTGATGGAAGCCAAAACATACAAAAATTGTAAAATGATAAGGCCATCAAGAATATATAATATCTTCCATGATTTTTCTAAATGTTCTGCTACATATACCAGAGCAGGTAAATCAAATGAATATCAGAAAAAAAATTATGTACAATATAGAGATAGAAGATATAAAAGCTCTGTTCTGTACAGAACATAAGAAAAATAGTGATAAATTTATTGATTTTGCCATGAAATTCATTCTGTACTTTTATGACAGAACTATTGATAAAATTTTATCGGAAAAAATAAACAATAAGATCTTATGATCCAATAATGAAGATGGCATCCGAAAAAGTATCTAAAAGAAAAAGAAAATAGACTTTAAGAAATTGTTTCTGTCATAAAAGTATAAATCTAATGCATTTCATGCTTAAATTTATATATTTGTCACTAATATTCTAATTTATTCTTTTAATGTATTTTTCATAATTTGATGAGTAATTGTTGCATCATAATTGTTGGTTCGTTCATTCTTTCCCTCGATATTGAAATTTTTGTAAATTGATTATATACTGCATTATATATATTTCCAAAGTTTATTTTTTGTTTATTTCCTTTCATCCTCTAAAGATTAGTATGTTCTTCCATTTGAAGGGCAGATATATTTGAAATAACCATAATTCTTTTAATCTGCTACAAATTGTCACAATTTTCTGATCAAATGATATTTTTAATTGAAATTGTGACAATCTACAGCAGATTAAAATAATGGTTATTTCAAATGTGTTTGTTTTCAAATCCAATGAAAATATGGGATTCAACCTGCGCTTGCGTGGAATCCTATGATAACTCATGTAAATTGCCCTAGAGGACGCCACAAGACGAAACGTTGTGCAAATGGAATCTGTAATAAAGTGTGGAATAACTAAAGATGGCGCTATAAGTTGAGCACTCGAAATCGGGACCAAAATTCATGTCAGAGTTACCATAGACAACCTATAGATGGGCCACTCTCTCTAAATATTTCGATAAATTTAGCCGATTTTAACTGCTCGAACCGCCGCATGAGGCGCTCGCATCTCTGTTTACGTCCTCGCCACGTGTTGTCGCCATTACGATACGAGACGTCATTTGCATTACATTAGCAACGTGGTTAAGAAGTAAAGTTAGGAAAGTGACAAGTGCCTAGTTTATTTTAGTTCTATAAAAATTTACCAATACATAATTATGTATAATAAAATGGAATAGATGCCTAATTTAAAAAATAAATGCTGTGTTCCAAACTGTGAAGAGGAGAAGCATGGATTTTTCCGGGGTAGAGGCGTTGAAACCAATCTTCTGGTTTTCACTCAGTATGTTCTTGAAGCTTTAGAAGATCATAAGCAGGTCAATGTTATTTACACTGATCTTGCTAAGGCCTTTGACAGTGTGTCCCATAAAATCTTGGGTATAAAGCTTGGGATGTTTGGTCTCCATGATAATCTTTGTCGGTGGTTGATGTCTTATATTTCAGGCAAATACCAAACCGTTAAAATTGGTGGAACATTATGTTTTTCGATACCAGTAACTTCGGGTTCGGGAGTTCCTCAGGGTAGTCATCTGGGTTCATTATTATTTTTGATTTTTATCAATGACTTAAGTCATGTTATCCGATTTGTTAAGTTCTTGCTGTTTGCGGATGATTTAAAACTTTTCTTCTCATTAGAATCGTTATTCGATGTTGACCGGTTGAGATCGGGTTTACAGGCGGTTGAGGAGTGGTGTCTTGCCAATTGCCTGACTATCAACATCAATAAGTGTAAGTTCATAACGATTTCCCGTCTGGAGCACCCTATTACGATCGATTATTGTATTGTTGGTAAGCCTATAGATAGAGTATTTGTTTACAAAGTCCTGGGTGTTTCATATGACAGCACGTTGTCTTTTAGGGCACATATTCGGGACGTTTCTGCGTCATCTCTCAGGACTCTGGGGTTCATAATAAGGAATACTAGGGACTTCAACATCGAGACTCTTCACCATCTTTACATCTCGTTGGTTAGACCAATGTTGGAGTTCTCCTCTGTAGTGTGGTCTCCAGACCAGTTTACGCAAAAATATTTAGATGCGGCAGAACAACAGGCAGCAAAATGGCAAACAAGATCAACTTCATTTCAGGAGACATGAACCTCTATCAATACGAGCAACAGAATAAACCACCGTCTTATTGAAAGGACACATTTTGTTCTAAAATACAATTACAAGATTTTCTTAAAAAAAGTCATATTGATGAAAAATAGTACTAAAATAATACTATTTCAACAAATTTTTTATCTCTGGGTGTATGGGTAAAATAACGTCCGATTCTTTCCGTCAGTCCAAAAACAGTGTGTGTGCAAGTAGCCTAAGTTTTCTTAATGCAAAAGATGTTGGAGTTCATTACGGATTGTGATTTACACAAATATAGGTATTCTTCATTCAATACAATACTTTCTCAAAGAAAGTTTGTAACGCCCTTACGTGCAGTTCCTCTATCAGTAAACTCGGGCGCCAGACTATTTGCTTCTGAGGGCGTCACCCTCACCTATCGAACTCCTCCGGAATGTCCAGAAGCTAGAGCCTAGGTAGACTCCAGTGGAGAATGAAGTGGGTAACTGTTGGAGGTAGCGATGTCACCAATAAAACACGCGATTAACTAAAAATATACTCTCTATTCATACTAAATAAACAAACTTTCCAAAATAATACGTCTCACAGTCCTTAAAATAAATCATCAGTTCATATCAGGTACAACAGTCCTTAATCTAAATCACAAAATCTTCATAGTCCTTAATCTCTAAAAACCCAAATCCCAAAACTATTTGTCCATCACCAAAAGTCCAGTAACATTCCGTGGAGGGGTTAGAGTGCACATAAAGCGATTACAGTGGCGAGTTACTCGACGTATTAGGCATCCGAAAAGAATTAGGCAAGCAAAATGATGACAAATTTATTTGATTTGTTATGAATGTACAAGAACGTGAGATTGGGAAAAATATTGAGGAAAAAGTGATGATGAAAGGGAATGAAGAAATATACGGTTCAGAATTTTTTTGATGAGGCACTGCCTCATAGGACAAACCGCCACTGGATTGATAATCATTTTCCGGAACCCGGGATAAGAGCAATTGAACATCAACAGACAAAAAAACCACACAACAACCGAGGTCAGTATTTTAATTCCGTGTCATCACGAATTGATTTTTTTATATTAACTTAATAGGCTTTACCCTTGGAACCATCTCGCTCTGCTGGTCTCTTCCACGTCATCTTCTCCTTTCAACATTGTAGCGACTTTACTCCTGCCAGGAGATTGAAACCAATTCACACCAACATTCTACACCAAGTATCAACCCATTTATTGTTTATCTCAAAATATTAAATATTATTGAACTTTGATCCTTGTGAACGCTGACAAGGCGCTATTGTATTTCTCTTATTATTTGAATGGACAATGATTATGATGAAATTGCCGTCGCATATTCATAAGGGTTAATTAATTATAATTGTAATACATCTGGGTTCGAACTCCGTAGGCCTTTTTTACACATTACGTTTTCTTATCGCGATTTGTTCACTCTAATTATTATTTTGTTGTCCTGCTAAGATCAGGCATTGCCTGATTGCATATTTCATGCTTATTTTTTTATTAAACCTGGCCACTCAAGAAAAGAATCCACCCCAACCCGACTGAGCTGGGCAAGTGTTCTCATTAACGAGGAAGGAGGGCACTATGAATTTTGTAAGTATTCTGGTATTTTCAGCGAAAGAATGCTACAATCTCTTATAATAAATTGATGCATAGTAAGGTCTAGCGCCTAAACCAATCAACCGATTTGCATCATTTTTTTAAATTAACAGTAGGCATCTGAACTGATGCAGAAAAATAATAGAAAGTGCCAAACATCTATAATTTCTCTAAAAACACATAAAAATTAAGGGTATTTGGCATGTTTTCGCTGTAGATGGCGCCACCGCTCAAAAAATCAAAATTGACTTCCGCTCATGCTTCTGCAATTTCAGCTTTGACTTTCAAAGAGGAAAGACGTGTTTTGACGAGCTTTCATATAATTTTCCAGAAGATCCCTTTTCTTTTCGCGCGTTCCACGTTTTCTTTCTGCAGTTGCTCCAATTGCCTCTGCTCTTCTTCTTTTTCAGAAGGCTGTTTTGAAATCGCCGATGTTGGCTTTTCAGTTGGGCGTCGGAAAGTTTTTTGGGCATTTTTTTAAACACGTCTTCACTCGATGAAAGCTAGACACAAAATGACATGAACGGCTGCTTATAGGGGGGCATTTGCTTATAACGACCGCGCGCTTCCTTACTTGCGCCCGTGGCGGCACAGGCTTTTTCACTAGTATGTTGATAACGAGTAAAATTTTCTATTGCTCACAAATATTTTTGTTTTATTGGACTTACAACACCCGACACCCTTTCTGGTCACCGTCTATATTCATGAAAGCTAACATTTATCGAGATATTATAAAAACTTGAAACCTAAGCATGGATCGGCATAGCAATTAAAAACGTCTACATTCAAATGAACAGATAACATTCTTTATTCTGTCTAAAATCAAACCAGATCAATTTACAATAGTCAGTCTTATCATTCTAACAATATCTAAAACGATAGTAATTCAGAAAAATTCACTTTAAAAATGACAAACTCATTATCATCGTATAGCTTTCGGCAATTCTCGCATACAATTCTCTTCGTACAGGAGCAGAAAGTTTCATTGACACACACAGCATGGAACTCACGGCAAAGAGAACATTGTACCCAACGACCACATACAGATCGTCCAACCATTCAATTTTGCCGAAATCGCCCAGCAAGTCGAAGTTCGTTATTCCTAAAAGAAAGGATAATTTTAGTATGCAAACATTCGGTATGTAACGTGCGAACCCTGCTCTAACGCAACCTATAGCCCACTATGAAAAATAACAATATTGTAGAAGGGTTGCCTTTTATATGTCGGGATTACAGAACAAAAAAAATCTTAATAATCGAAAATCGCTTTATTGTTTTCAAAATATTCCCCATTACGATCTATACATTTTAGCATGCGTTTGAACCAATTGTCGAAGCATTTTTGCCACTCTGATTGAGGTATCTCCAAAACATGCATTCTGAACGCATCAGCTGCTTCTTCAAGTGTCTAAAAACGTTGACCTCTCATTCTATTTTCAACTAGCTTTCACCCGCGGCTTCGCCCGCAGTGGAGCCATTAAATAAGTATGAGAGATTTGTCAATATTAAACCTTGTAGAGATTTAAACGCACTATTCAAATTCTATAATCTGTCAATTTTCGTATCAGTCACACCAACTGCGAAAATAAAATACAAAAGGCACTAGGAGGTATAATCTGAATTTTTCATTGAATTCCAATAAATTTCTCACAATTCTTGACTGAAATAAAGAAAATATCGTCTAATACTCGTTGCAGAAGGCAATTCAAACACTCATGCGTTCGAATTTCGCATTAGTGTTGGAAGTGTAAGTGTTGTAGAGTAAGCTCTACAACCTGGGTTTTCGTGGGGTTTTTTTGGAATGGATCAGGAGTTTCATTGTTGATCGTACTCTAAATGTAAAAATTGGAAATTTTTCATTTTATAAGGCTAAAGTGTTTCTGGGGGTTCCACAAGGCTCTGTTTTGGGACCGCTATTGTTTCTTCTCTTCATAAATGATCTACCAGAGCATATCATTCCCAGTTTGCTAGTGAATTTAATTATATTCGCTGATGACACATCTATCGCTGTCTCAGCACAGAGTCCTGAGAGGCTCATGGCGTTGTGTAATGAGCTAATTAGTAGGTTTGAGAATTGGTGTCGCTCTAATGGTCTGATACTCAATTTAGATAAAACGGAATGTTTATACTTCCGTGTAAGAAACTCAACTGGGGATCAACTTACAGTTGAATGTTTGGGAAACCAGATAAAATCTAGCTAGTCTGTTCAATTTCTGGGAGTTCACTTGGACTGCTCACTTAGATGGGTTCGGCAGGTTGATGGAGTCTGCAAGAGGTTGGGTAGCTCATTTTATGCAATTGGCAGGGTGAAGGATTCGCTTCCTTTCAATTCTTTGATGAGTAGGTATTTATTATAGTCTGGTGTACAGTACATTATGCTATAATGTTTTGCTTTGGGGTAATTCTGTAGAGTCCAATAGAGTATTTATTGTCCAAAAAAAGAATAATTCGTTTAATTTTCAACTTGAATTCTCTTGATTCATGTAGGCCTATTTTTAGAAAACATCAAATTTTTACCTGAGTGGTTTATTTATTTATAAATGTTTACTTTTTGTGAAAGAGAATGAACACTTAATGATTAAATTATCTGACTTTCATGGTTATTCAACAAGAAATTCGGATTCACTGTGTATTCCTTCCCATGCATAGTAAATTTTTGTATCAATAGGTTTAATTTTTGTATTCTAGACTTGTCTCACACATATTCTGTTATGTCTTATGGGATCAATAAATTATTATTAATAGGTGACCATTCTGCAACTTGTTTTAGAATATACTATTATTATAGCACTGCCCTGTTAGTCACTTTGTTTTCAACCAACCAGACCGTCGCGGCAATATCTCGTTTCTGATTGGTCGGCGCCGTTGTCGTGTAAAATTTCTTTATTTCAGCACTGCCGCGTCAGTCACTTTATTTTTAACCAACCAGGTAGTCGCGGCAATATCTCGTTTATGATTGGTCGGCGCCGTTGTCGTGTAAAATTCCTTTCTCTATTTTAGTGTCGTAATGAGTTCCATACAGTACTAAAAACAGTGCTGTAACGAACTTATTACAGCATTGTTTTTAGTTACATTTTCGTCGTTTTGTGGTTGACAACACAGACATCCTATCCTTTCGAATGTCAACACGCGTCCATTGCATGTCAATTGTCAATATTAAACCATGTAGAGATTTGAACGCACTATTCAAATTCTATAATCTGTCAATTTTCGAATCAGTCGCACCAACTGCGAAAATAAAATACAAAAGGCACTAGGAGGTATAATCTGAATTTTCATTGAATTCCAATAAATTTCTCCAAATTCTTGACTGAAATAGAGAAAATATCGTCTAATACTCGTTGCAGAAGGCAATTCCAACCGACGATAAAGCGAGAGGGGGCGGAAACCAAAGCTTCACTCAGGCCAACATGGACCATCCAAGCGGGGGTCCTGGGGCACGATTCCGCACGGCGCAACTGGTGTCCGTGCGCAACAGAACCCTCGAAGAGAACTGCCAAGGCCCTGCCCAAATCGGAGTGACCGGCGGTATGGTGTGCGCATGCGCAAACAACCGCGCGTCCACCCGCGATGACGACAGGACCGAGGTCGAACCAAGTGCCTGCCGCACAGCAGGGCCCACGCCACGGAAAATTTCGGACTCAGCACGATCGATCGAGCTTTGCTCATCTCGCACATCAACGTCAGCTCTGCGAGATGGACAGCAGGAGTCCGCCAAGGTAAAACGGCCCACAATCTAGGGACAATTGAGCTTAGCTCATCTCGGCACCCAGATGTCGGATACGCAATACCGGCTAAAGGACCCAGCCGACTCCGTGACGAATCCCGCACCCTCAAAGACCGGGCTAATCCAGTGCCTGCCGCGCAACAGCCCACGCCACGGAAGACTTCGGTCTCAGCACGATTGAGCTTTGCTCATCTCGTACCTCAACGTCAGCTCCGAGAGATGGACAGCAGGAGTCCGCCAAGGTAAAACGGCCCACAATCTAGGGACGATTGAGCTTAGCTCATCTCGGCACCCAGATGTCGGATCCGCAATACCGGCTAAAGGACCCAGCCGACACCCGTGACAAACCCGCGCGCCTCTAAGGGTCGGGTCGACAAACGACAACAGGGGGCGGCCACAACACGACTCTCACCGCGCAGCAGCCCACGTCACGGAAAACTTCGGTCTCAGCACGATTGAGCTTTGCTCATCTCGTACCTCAACGTCAGCCCCGAGAGATGGACAGCAGGAGTCCGCCAAGGTAAAACGGCCCACAATCTAGGGACGATTGAGCTTAGCTCATCTCGGCACCCAGATGACGGTTCCGCAATACCGGCTAAAGGACTCGTAAAGGACGTGATGCCTAAACGCCCTCCTGCAGCCGTCGTTCGGTCTCAACGATCGAACCTCACACTCACCTCCTGGAATCTCGTCCTCCACAAGTGGTCCTCCGGTCCCCTCTCTATACCCCTTTCCTACCTTGGTATGTCTGCCTACCACTGAACTCACTACCAGCACTAACAACACTGGCTGGACCCTCCCCACTAAACGGTAGAGGTGGGAATGATCCGTCGGTGTCCCCACCGGTCGGCGCGATCTCGCTGGAGTCGATCAAGGTCAACGGGTTTCTGCCACGCAAACGAAACTACTTCGTTACAAGTTTATAAAATGGATTTATTTAAGTTACTTTCGTAATCTTACAAATATTGAAATATTTATACATTCTGGAAAAAAAGCACAAGATACAGGGTTCTTCTCAATCATGTAATTCAGTCTTCTCATCATGAATCTAACTATCTTCTTTGGCGACTTCCATATCTACCTCTATACTCATTTCCGATGCCGAAAGAAGAGGAGGAGGATTGTCTGTATAACTGCTCGTGATGTCTCCGATTGAACTTTCAATGCTCATTGATATGTCCCTATCGGAGCCTCTTGAAGTTTGATTAAAGTTTGACACTAATTGCGATCCCAAGTTTGACTCCAAGTTAGATTCCAATGTTGATTCCAACGTTGAATCCATTCTTCTCATTTGTGATGGGATGAATTTAGGAATTTCCGTGGGAGCACCTTCGAAAGGAAAAATATGAAATATATAAAGTGATTATGAAAATATTGTACAATCTTCACACATTATTATAACAGTCGACTTTAATGTTTTAGTAATTTTTGGCTCTTGTTTTCCGAAAAGAGAGCTACTAGATTGGTTTGGATTCACTGATAAAGAATTATTAGAAAAAATTTTTTCGAAAATTTTCTAGCGCGACAATATCTACGAAGTTTTGCAAGCCAATTTCTTTCAACCTCATTCAAATATCTTTCAAGGTACAATATGATCTGATGAATACTCTAGGAGTTATTGAGGAAATCAAATTTCAGATGCTCATAACTCTCGAATAATTAGAGGGATTTGGCCCAATAATAAAATTTGGACAATTAACCTATTCTGAAAATATGAAATCTCTAGCCCATATCTTTCGGAAGGTAGAGAGTTTTCCTTTAGTTTCATCTCAGACACAATCCCGTTCCACTTAAATTTGTACTTATTCAAAATTTGAATCACTTGAATGCATCTGGCATTATAATAAGGAAATCAGTAAACAAGGTCTTCTTTCATCAACATACAATAATTTTGGAAGGGCCAACACTCGTCCTTTTAGTTCAGTAAAGGAAGGGCTGAAATCACTTTTTCTCGGAAAGAGCTGCATTTTTATATGTCGATTGTTATAATGAGAGAAACATATGGTCAAAAATGCAGGTGTTAAAATTTTCAGGAACATTGAAAAATCCTTGAAAATATAGAGAAAAATTCTGATATTTTCGCGAATTAGAAGGTTTAGTAAGAAAAACTTTTAAACAAAAGTTGTAGAGCGGAAAATTCTAGTCCAAATTATGCACTTTATCGTTCTCGAAAGTGAATTTTTATACTGATCAACAGCGTATTTCTTTAGTAACGCAATACCAACGAATTTTAAATTTGGCGCTCCATGAAATGACTACCTGAAGGCTGAACCATACATCTGGCAGATATTCGCCAGAGTTGGACTCTACTCGTTTTGTTATTGTATTGCTTTTATTACATCAAACCCTAGCATATAATGTTGAGTTGGTTGGAAACGGACAGTTTGGGTATAAGGATGTTAGGTTTTCTAATCTGATGTGCTAGCGACGGCGATATAGATTCTTCAATGGAGGCTAGAAGTAATATGAAAAATAGAAAAGTCAAAAATTGGATGAATTTTAAAAAGGAAATTTTGTAAGTTGTCGAAATTGATATTTTATTAATTCAAAAACTAAAATATTTTTCAGCCGCAATTATGAACAAATTCCTAGCTGAATTTCCTTAAGATGCATACGATAAAAATAGTAGTGATAGTAGTAAAATAATAGTAACTTCGAAAGAAAGAAATTTATTCAGAGTAATGGGACAAAAGAGTTGAATTAAGAAACTGCAGTAATTATTTGAAGAGCAATAGCATTAATGAATAATAATTTAAGTTTCTGCATCGAATAATATCAGGAAAAACTGTTTTTTAATTTTTACTAATAATTCATCAATTGAATGCATCAATATCATTATGTGTGAATGAATTTGATCACATTCTTCAATAATTCTTGTGGAGCTACTGCTATGGTCATCATTTTAGGAAGTAGCATACAATGTGATCTATGCCAACCCCAATGTTCAGGTTTCAGCGACGGTCGTCCTAGCCAAACCTGAATTTGATAATAAACTCATTTGGTGTGTTCAATCAATGCTGACTCTGTTGGAGGAAGCATTACTAGGGGTGATGTTTTCCTACTTCCTAAAACTGGGGTTGTGAATATTTTATATCTCAGTTCATCGATGCTCAAATCTTCCCCACTTGTGTTGTACAAATATCTCACAATTTTTTCCGCAAAAGGATAAAGCTCTCTAATACTTGTATCTTCTTAATAGAAAATCTGCACTAATTCCTGAAGATCGGGATTTCTCTGTAGTAAACGCTTTATTTTATTCATTCCTTGAGTGTACATAGAACTAGTAGAATCACATCCAGCAAATGCATAGGCGAATAAAATAAATGAACTCAATTCACAGTATTGATATGTTGAATACAAAGTATTTCCTTTCGATCCTGGAACAATTTTGTAGAAAAATATGTTGCTGTGATCTGGTGTAAGAGATCTACGTCACTGCCAACCACAGCAACCGATTCTGGAATGTTCTCTTTCAGAGAGATTGCTGCCATTACTATATCTACGTCGGCATATTTTTCTGCTACATTTACTTCTATAATATGTTTTCGTAGATAATTGGACAGTATTTTGATAAATGTATATTTATTCCCAATATTTGACCAAAATTTTTTTGTGTTCATCAATTTGTACATCAGAGGCAACAACTTTTTTTCTTTTCAGGCGGAATCGTTCATACGATTTTATTCCGATGATTTCATCCGAATAACCGCTAAATACAATTTTACAATTCTGTCGCAATTTTTTCAATATGAACGATCTATATATTTCTAACACATCTATGAATCTCTTACTGTGAGGCCATACAACTTGGTGCAATAACTATCCACCATCTACAACATATATCATACCAGTAAGCAGAGATTGTGATTGAAGATGCGTTGAGAATAATTTATAGAGGTCAGAGTTAACAGTTTTTCTTATTAATCCATATTCGTCGACGAGAGATAGTGGATATGGCGACAATATGACAAAGTCATATTCCACAAATTTTTCCAACGATTGCTTCCATTCCTTTGCGTCCTTGAAATGCCATATGACACTTGATATAGTCGCTACCAATAACACCTGTAGAAAGAGACATCTGACAATCTCTTTTCTCAAAAGGATTATGGCATTTTAACCAGAATACAATTTTTTCTATGTCTTCTTTATCTCTCTTCATACGACTTTCAGATAAATCCACGTGCTGTTCACTATTCGCTGTTCTCAAATCAGCCTATTCCTCCAAACATTCCATGACGTTGTAACGAAGTAGTTTTGTTTGCGTGGCAGAAACCCGTAGACCTTGATCGACTCCAGCGAGATCGCGCCGAGCGGTGGGGACACCGACCGATCATTCCCACCTCCATCTGCAGTGCGCACGCTTATGTTGGTGGAGGGGACCGAGAATGGTATTTATAGGCGAGTCGAGCACTGGAACGGCAGTTCCTCGTACGGCGCGGAACTCAAAATAAGAGGAAAGCCTCTACCGTTTAGTGGGGAGGGTCCAGCCAGTGTTGTGAGTGCTGGTAGTGAGTTCAGTGGTAGGCAGACATACCAAGGTAGGAAAGGGGTATAGAGTTTTATATAGTTATATATTTATATATATATATATATATATAGAGTTATATAGTTTTCCGTGGCGTGGGCTGCTGTGCGGCAGGCACTTGGTTCGACCTCGGCCCTGTCGTTGTCGCGGGTGAACGCGCGGTGGTTTGCGCATGCGCACACCATACCGCCGGTCACTCCGATTTGGGCTGGGCCTTGGCAGTTCTCTTCGAGGGGTTCTGTTGCGCGCGGACACTAGTTGCGCCGTGCGGAACCGTGCCCCAGGGACCCCCTCCGCTTGGATGGTCCATGTTGGCCTGAGTGAGGCTTTGGTTTCCGCCCCCCCCCCCTCTCGCTTTAACCCCGTGATATTATTATTTCTTTCACACGGCCTTAGTCACTTTCATGCATGAGCAATTTTCTGATGAGCGAATGCCTTATCTATTCTCTGCCTGATTCATTGGTATGCCTAACACATTTTTATGCCTACGTCATTTTGCTTGCCTAATTCTTTCTGATGCCTAATACGTCGAGTAACTCGCCACTGTAATCGCTTTATGTGCACTCTAAGCCCTTCACGGAATGTTACTGGTGATTGACAAGTCGATTTGGGATTTGGGTTTTTGGAGGTTAAGGACTGTGAAGATTTTGTGATATAGATTAAGGACTGTTGTACCTGATACGAACTGTTGATTAGTTTTAAGGACTGTGAGACCTATTATTTTGGAATGTTTGTTTATTTGGTATGAATAGAGAGTAATTTTTAGTTAATCGCGCGTTTTATTGGTGACACCTCCACCTCCAACAGCTACCCACTTCATTCTCCACTGGAGTCTGCCTAGGCTCGAGCTTCTGGACATTCCGGAGGAGCTCGATAGGTGAGGGTGACGCCCTCAGAAGCAAATAGTCTGGCGCCCGAGTTTACTGATAAAGGAACTGCACGTAAGGCCGTTACAACGTCAAATGCCGATGGCATCCCCAGAAGGTAACGCGCAACAACACTGGGTGTGACTCCTCTACCACGCCTTAAATCAGTACCGAAATATCTATTTAGTGTTTGTTTTACACACATATCACTCCAGACACCACTCCAAGCTTTGTATGTCCTAAGAATTGTGAAATATCCTTTTTTTGTGAACCTGTCGAATTCTAATGGATTCATCGCTGTTTCCAAAATATGAATTCCTATAGTAGTGAAAGTTGATATGTGAGCACGTAAAGCTCTGCAGACATTTTCTTCACTGAATGTGCAGCATATGAAGTAGCCCAAAGATTTTTCAAACCACTCCCTTCCATGATAAAGCCAATGGCGCCCATATATGACATCAATAAATGGAACCCTCCTAATCTCACAGCAATATTCCTAAATTCAGGATTGTCCGACTGCACAATGATAGAGTTAGCTTTGAAATAAGGATGCTGATCGAATGTTACAAAAGTTGTTCTACTTTTATTTCTTTTCGTTTCTTCAACTGCATAGAGCAAAGCTGTGTGCAATGTGGTTAAACTGGATGGTGGTGCATTAATGAATAGAAGACAATTAACATGCGACATCATATATGTAACGTCTCGTGATAAAATTTCATGAAAACCCTTCCATGTTGGAATATTTTCTATTTCGAGAGATTTCGCACATAAATACGCAACATATGATTTTGGAACCTCAGGTTGTACTTTTTATATGAAGTATTGATTTATCAACGAACTCTACACTCTTCAATTCATCAGGATTCGTGTAACTGAATGGTATCAATTATATCTTCTTTTGTGAAGCTAAAATAGAAGCAGGTGGCATTTCCATCAGCCTTTTGGAACCTCCTTCATATTCAACATCATATTCTGGTGTAATGACTCTAATACCCCCCAAACAGTGAAATGTTTCATGACCATCCGACGAACTTACATTGTGATCTGTGTTATCAAAAACGAATTGAATGAATGAGTTTGGATGCGTTAATTTTGCAGGTTGCCTAATAACGGAAGCTTCATATAATTGGATATTGTGGTATGAAGCCGATACCCCTAATTTACTCATCATGTCAATTATCAAACGACAACCTGTTTTTCTGTAGAAATAAGTTCCTACAGCTAACTGAAATTTGGAAATGAATATTCTTGAACGAACAATGGAAATTATGGAATGTGCTATTGTATCACGTTTCACATCTTTCCTTGCACTACATTTTCAATCTAGTAAATGGTGGAATAGGGAGTTTTCAAACTTTCCGGAATTTCAGATAAAGTGCTATCCAAGAATTTACTTGAGAGGGGATAAATTTCATAGTTATAATCTTGTTTTTTTTTAAATCAGGTACAACGATTTGACCAGCTATTCGTAAAATTAATTTTTTTTGATAATTACTGAGACAATCGGGATTAAAAGCCAATCTTCACTAAGCTCCATTATATTTGTAAAAGAAAACCGGTTGCTTCCCACGATGTTGTTCGATGATGATGACATTACTATATTTCTCTTTAAATTTTTTTATGAAAGTATTATTGTTGAGATAGTTTTCCTCCATAACTAACTATATAATAATCTGTTCTTGTAAGTATTCAAAATCCCGTCAACGAGTTATTTGAGGAAATCAAATTTTGGTGGGGCAATTATTCATTTCAATGCGTCACTGAAATATCGATTTCAAGCTAATGAGTTTAAACCCAATGATTACATGTTATTGATATCCCAAGCGAGCTGTTATTCATTCTAATAGACCAAGAATTTCAAATCACACTCTCCAGACAACTTGTGCTGAATCCTACCCTGTTCTAGAACTGCAGATGTCTAGGACCGCTCGGTTTTGCACTAGGCGCCAAATTTCAAATTCACTGTTATCGCCGCATTAGAGAAATACCTTAATAATCAGTATACAAATTCACTTTCGAGAACGCTAATTACATAATTTGGACTAGAATTTTCCGCTCTACAACTTTTGTTTAAAAAGTTTTCTTACTAAACCTTCCAATTCATGAAAATATCAGGAAAACCGTATTTTCTCTATATTTTCAAGAATTTTTCAATGTTCCTGAAAATTTTAACGCCTGCATTTTTGACCATATGTTTTTCTCATTATAACAATCAACATATCAAGAATGCAGCTCTTTCCGAGTAAAAGTGATTTCAGCCCTTCCTTTACTGGACTATTTGAAATACCTTATATAGGGTGATTCTTTGACTACTACATTATTTTAACCGTAGAATCTTGAGACCAAAAGAAACACTTTTTTCCTATAACATTTTTTTAAATTCGGCTCCGTTAAGGAGATACAGGGTGTTGAAATTTCATTGAAAAAATTGTTTTCTTTTTTTTGCTTATATATTTGTAGTGACTTATCCGAATTGAATGAAATTTCGTAGGAAGTTTCAAACTAAAGGAATACACATTACAGATTAAGCACACTTGCTCCATCCTCTAAGGTCTTCTAGTTAATTTATCAACAACTCAGTAAAACTATTGAGAGGTATTGTAATATATATATAATAATTACTAAACACATCCTAGCATTTTCTTTTCAGTACTGAAAAATACGCAATTACCGAACACATCCTAGCATGCTCGAACATTTCAGGAGATTTTATCATTTCTATATTCATCTTCCTAAAATGCACCGTTTCCAAGATATTCGATGTTGAATGATATGAAATTTGGAGAAACATTGAGAAAATTGCTCCTTTTCCTGGATCCGACCCTAACTGGTAAAAATCAATGGGCCGAAATGATTCCACGTTGCCACACTTTATCTTTTTTGGAAAATCATTATCATCATTGAATTGCTATTGAATTGGAAACATTTAAACTTTTCTGTGGACCGATGCAAATTAAGAAGACACATTGAAAATTATCTTGTTGATGGTGGATTAAACGTAAATACTTCTTCAGTTTAATTCGCTAATATAACACTTTGTGTATCTGAACATGTTATTTTCAATTTTGGAAAATTAAATGAATAAATAACGTAGGTTGTTTAAGTAAGGTTAACGCTCAATAATGAGAGAACTACTATTAGGATATTTTTTGTTCTACTGGTTTTAAAAACGAAGTTGCAGAATAAATTCTCAAAATTAATCAATACGTACCATTTGCTATGATACTTGATCAGTTATATTTCTGCAACATGCAATAATGAATATTCTCAAATTAGTATAAATATTTTATCCGTTGACAATTTAGATTATATTCTATGACAAAAAGTATAACCTTCAACTTATGAAGGTGTTTGTTGCTTGCAAACAAATAGAATATCGTAATTTCATGCAGCTTTCCATTGAATTTAATGAGTACCTACAAATCGATCATAAGAAATATCAGATAATCTTGAAGGTAATTTAAAAAGAGACCATTTGATTCATAATAATTAAGTAATTCATAATTACAGAAGAAGAAACAAAAACAATTATAAAATCATTGAAGAATAAACATTCAAGTGGATATCATGAAATCTGTAACCACATTATAAAACAAACATCCGAAGAAATAATTCAACATATAATTCATATTATTAACAACTCACTGAGATATTTTTCCTGATAAACTGAAAATAGCAATTGTGAGACCAATTCATAAAGAAGGTGATAAAGACGACTTGAACAACAGACCTATAAGGATTTTACCCAGTTTCTCCAAGATCATGAAAATGGTGTAGGTATTGCCAACAAATAATATCTAATAGAGAATAAAATATTTAGAGAAAGTCAGCATGGTTACTTAAAAGGAAAATCCATAAAAACAGCAATCTTTCAATTTATCAACAAAGTAGTGGAAGCTTTAGAAAACAAAGAATTGGCAATGGGAATTTTTCTCGACCTAACAAAGGCGTATGACTGTTTGGACAGCAGAAAACTCTTTAGAAAACTATAGAATTATGGGATCCGAGGACCAGCGCTAGAATGGGTCAAGTCTTATTTAGCACACAGACAACAGAGGGTTGAATTGGAAATGCATGTAGAGTTTATCAGATCGAATCTAGAAGAACTAATCCTAGGAATCCCACAAGGAAGTATTCAGGGACCATTATTATTTATAATATATTTAAATGACTTCAAACTAGATGCAGAGATGGAAAAACGATTAGTGACCATAGTTAATTACGCATGGTGAATGAATTCAGTGTCAATTTTGACATATCAAATTATCGAACAGTAAAGTTGAAAGAAACTGTTACTATGAGAAAAAAATCTTGAAATCTTCTGTATATCGAAAACGGAACGTTTGCGACCACATGTTAATGGGCCTTTTTGTTAAACTTATTTAAGTAATCTCCCAACTTTATTTTTAAACATGATTCCATAACCTCGAAAGTGTTCATATATCATATAATGAGGAATATGAAAGAATTGATTTAAATAACCTAAACTTTCAACTTACCTTCAAATGGGGGTTCTGTGTCGACCAACTCTTCAAGCAAGCAATTCAACATAGTCGAACTAAATGTGTCACCTCTATCCAAACCTAGCGCTTTATGAAACCACTCAACAGCCTTTTGTGTATTACCCATGAGTGCATGCACGAAACCAATTGAAGAATAAATTGATGCTGTCTTTGGTAACAGTGCAAGTGCCTGTAATGAAAAATGGAAGATTTTTATATAGAAGATGAAGAAATAGATTTATATATACATATCAAAACATGACTATATGAGTGTTATAAAATTCTATTACAGCTAAATTAACAATTTACTGTTTTTGGAAGATATTAAATAAAGGCGACGAATCCACATCTGTTTGTTCAGTCAAAAGAATATTGCGGCTATGATACCTGTTGATTTCAAGGGATTCTAAGAGGGTCAGTCTTGTATTTTTTGTTTCCATATGTGGTTTTTATTGAAATTATTCCCAAATTCCTTAATATGAATCGCATGCTTGGATTCTCAGGATTCTGATGAATAACTCTTCTAGTGTTCTAGGATCGTTTCCTTGAATGCTCTTCCGGTTTGACCTATATAAACTCCAGGGCAATCTATACAAGATGGTTTATAAGTCGCTTTCCAGTCAGGTATGTGATCTCGGGAATTTAAATTCCGGTGCTTCTCGACCTCTTTATGAAGCAAAACGAGTTTACTGGAAATGGCGAGAAACGCACCAGGAGCGCTGCCGGGGCGCCTCATTTGGTTACTGAAGAGCAGACACCAGATTTATTGTCTCTTTCTATTTTATCTTTATTGTTTTTGATAAAAGTACTAACTTTATTTAACGCTCTTAATAATGTTATTCTATTGAATTATTTTTCTGAATATTCAGCAAGATTTTCTCAAAATCTGTTAGCATAGACAATAACATATAAACTCGTTTATCTACCTCTTTTAGAATTGGATAAGCAGGATTCAATATGTGTTGGAATCCCTTGGAATAAATCTTATCTGGTAAAGATTTCAATCAGGTTAAGATAACAATATTGTAATGTCGGAATCCATAACATCTTTCTTGTGAAATATAGAAGTTAGCATTAATTAAGTAGGTTTAGGAATATAAATGTTAGGAAATATAAATAATGAGTGTGCGGTCACCGATCGCTATTCCAAGTAAGCTAATTATTAGTCGATAAGAGGGCAGCTAATCAGGGAAAAGAAGAACAGTCCTGTGATGTATTTCCGTGATTAGTACATGATAATATACTGTTGTGTATAGGTTAAGATGTTTATGACAAGATCTTTTGATGGTCATGAATATATTCTGTGCGCTTGACGTAAAGCGTCAGTCAGGAGTATCGCGGCATTATGTACGGAGTACAAATAATGTGCTAAGAGAATAGAGTGTAATAAAAGGAAAGTATATTGATTTAGTGTTATTATTTCTACGAGCCCCAATTACAAAAGTCCACTCCCCGAACTTGATGTAATTAGTTGAGCTGATAATACAGGGTCTTTCACGAGGAACCTCACTCATATTTATACGGGAAACTACTGAACGTATTTTCATGAAATTCAGCACTTATAAGTATTTAACGATGCTGATGAAATCTAAAATATTTTCAAGGCATGAGCACCTCTGGTTTTTCCGGAAATGACGTCAACTTCCGTTTTTCAAATTACAACACCATTTTTTTATTGCAGAAATAGATTCCTTAAAAATTTCAAGTTATTTTGATGTATCATTTTTCAGTTTTGGTTGGAAAATTCTCTCTGAGCAGGAAAATTCGAAAGAAAAAATCGAAAATAGAGCTCCGCTGAAACAAGAATAAAATTATCAATTTTCAAAAATCACTTTTTGAAAAATTGATAATTTCAAAAAGATTTTACTTTTCCTCCTTGATAAAGATAGAAGATGTCTATCGAAACGTCGGAAAACATTACATCCACAATAGATGATGGTAATAGCCCAAATAATCATTCAACACGAGCTCCATCATCAACAATATCTCGTCATCAAAGAATACCATGATCAGGTCTGTCAAATGACTTCGTGAAGTCCGTGTAGATGACATCAATTTGAGAAGACCCATCCAATGCGCTACCGATATACTGAGTTAAAAGGCCAAGTTGGTCACTGTTGATCGACCCTTGATGAATCCATGCTGACAATCAAAAATCTGGCTCCTCACATGAGCATAGATGATGTTATAAAGTATGTTTCCGAAAACTTTGATAAAGTTGTTCAGAATCACAATTGGTCTATAGTTCTCAATATCTATTCTGTTGCCTTTCTTGAATATTGGACTTACTCTACCCTCTTTCCAGACAGTAGGAAAATGATGCGTAGAAAGGGACAGTCTATAAATAATGGTGAGAGGTCTGACGAGGACAATCGCACAGTCCTTCAACAGAAAAGATGGAATTCTGTCAGGACCTGTGTTACGGCATAAAGTTCGTTAAGATAAAGAACAAGTAAAAAGTATTCTATGGTTGAGTGACTATATTGTTGTCATTGAATTTTCATGCCAACCTAAAATTAAATTAGTGTTGCCAATGTTATAAAATCCAATATTCTAAATTTGAATATACAAAAAAATAGAAATTCTTATAACAAAAAAAAAAAAAAAGAGATAAGACAGCTTCGTTTTTCCTTCTGGAATCTTCCATTTTCTTTCGATAGATTATTCTTGGCGAATCTTAACGCAATTTGCGGATTTAATCAAGGAAGAAATTATTTGAAATTTAGTTTATAGTTTGGGAATAATTTTATTTTATTCAAAACTACTCTTTGAGAGGATCTGAAAGCTACTTTCACATAAATCTTCGTTATAACTCCATTAGGTGGAGATCTCTATATTAAGCCACACTCCAACTTTGGTAAGTCGAAAGAGACTGAACGGAAAGTGTTTGTAAGATAATTGTTGTCTTGGTTTTTAGGCTTCTTATTTCCTCCTATCTGACACCATCCCTGCAACTCAGTCATTATTATTGGATTCTTCGGTAAGCTGTTCAACTTGAGGAAGTAGATCTACTTCTCAGTCCCCACTGTCGATCATCATAGTCTGCCCACCAAGCAACCATCCCTAATAACGAGGTTTTGCTGCAACCCCTTCGTCTTTGCTCTGGAAAGTATACTACAACTTGCTGAATCACCATCAATACCCACTACGAGAGCTTGGAAAACACTCTACGAGCACAACATTAATACTTTGACTGGTTATTCTTTCTGTCATATCAATTTGCACATTTGGAACAGAACTGTAAGTACTTATAGACGTCTATAATACAATTGGCCAAATGAGTTCATATGAATTGTGTTGATATAAATTTCATTAAGCGTTTATTAACCTATGCTTATTCAGACAACGATAAATAATCCAAACTCGTACTATCTGTTGATCAGTTTATATAGCCCAATAGTTTCAGTTGTTCTGACCTATCTCGTTAAGAGGATATTCAACAAAGCTACAAGACAAGATTATAATTGGAGAGAGCAACTAGATAGTTTCATTTTACCCACCACCCTGAGATTCATTTCACTACATTTTCCACCAAAACGAGAATAAGAAGTGATTTATTTGCGATTTGACAAACCAATATTATTTTCTTCCTTCTTTTCTCAAAGTAGATTTGCAGCTTTTGAGGTACTTGAGTACAATATCTTCCGTTATATCCGGGATAGGCAGAGTTTGTGCGAAGGAGCTATCAGGTGAGCCATCCAGTGTGTTAAAAGCAGTGGAATTAATGAATGAACTGTGAAAAAATGATGCAAAGGCATCGACTATGTTTTGGGGACCGGTAATGGAGTGACCTCCATAGTTCATCGACTCAGGAATGGAAGGAGTGTTACGAAGGCAGTTCAAGTAAGCCCAAAAATCAGATGGATTGTCTGTTAGGTTGGCCTCAGCCTTTCTTGTGAAATTAGCGCGAGCCGCAGCTATTTCCCTTTTTATATCTCTACGAAGGTCTTTATACTCCTTTAAGAAACTAATGTTTCCTGATGACCTATATTTGCGTAGGTAAGAGTCTTTGCTTTTAAGACGAGTAATAATATTACTTGTAAACCAGGGCGGATAGGAAGACTTCCCATTTCTCGATACGGGGACACATTCGGAAAATAAGCAATTCAGTATGATATATAATGCATCACATGCCAAATCAACGTTATCGTATGCATCCAAAATATCCCAGTTGGTGTTCAATATACTGTCATAAAGCTTATCTTCAAGATAGTCAGAGTTTGCGCAAAGGAACTATCAGGTGAGCCAACCAGCGTGCTAAAATCAGTGGAGGTAATGAATGAACTGTGAATAAATTATGCAAAGGCATCGACTATGTTTTGGGGGCCAGTGATGGAGTGACCCCCATAGTTCATCGATTCAGTAATGGAAGGAGTGTTGTGAAGGCTGTTCAAATAAGCCCAAAAATCCGATAGATTGTCTGACCGGTTTGCGTCAGCCTTACTTGTGAAATTAGCGCTAGCCGTAGCTATTTCCTTTTTCACATATCTACGAAGATTTTTATACTCGTTTAAGAAACCAATGTTTCCCGATGATCTATTTTGCATAGGTAAGAATCTTTGGAATCTTGGATCCGAGATATTTAGACAGTAACCCATGTTGGAAATATAAAAACTTTAGCTCATATCTTTCGGAAGATAGGGAGTATACAACCGGCCTGATGGACATACTCCAGTTTTACCCTGTATTTTTCATCGGGAAGTCAAACCCAATCGATATTTTCTGCTCGATAATCTAAAATTTCAGACAATTAAGCAAAACGATAGAACGCTATTCTACTAGAACAAGGAGCTGGATTATTTAGCTTGATGGATATTTCAACCAGCCAAAAAAAAACTTGTACATACCTTTATGTGATAAAACAAGGCTTCCTCATATTTTTTCAGTTTCCTCATTGTATGTCCTAAATTATTCAATAAAGGTGCCCATCTTGGTTCAA
This sequence comes from Micraspis discolor, assembly GCA_030674115.1. Lineage (NCBI taxonomy): Eukaryota > Metazoa > Arthropoda > Insecta > Coleoptera > Coccinellidae > Micraspis > Micraspis discolor. The sequence continues at coordinate 66,715 of JARTUT010001818.1, read as the reverse complement.
GAGGAGCTTTATCATGGACGCAAATTTTATCCAAAGCTGCATTGAAGAATTCCTCCGCTTTGGAATACCTAAAATGGAAAAGATTTTCATATTGATTAAATGTAGATACTACTGTGGAATTTAGGATAATGTAGATACTAAAGTAGTATACAGAGCTTGGTACAGAGTGATTTTCTGATTACTGCATTAAGGTTAACCATAGATTCTTGAGGTCATTTTTCTTATAGACAAGTGAACTGTCAGTCGAGTATTTGGAAGATAAACCAAGCTCTCTCATAGTTGCCAGGTCTAAGTGTTTTCCATCCCCACGTGTAATTTTGAAAAATCCCTAGACGTAAATTTGTAGGAAATATTCGTTTTTTCTTATGCTTCCGGTACTTTTCCGATATATATATAGTATTTTTCTATATCTCGGAAACCTCTCGATAGAACATTTTTATTTTCGGGATGAAGATGGATGACACCATAGAGACTTCAACTATGAAAAAATTTTTGACTGCCCGACGGTCCATCATGTGGTTTTTCCGATATATATATATATCATTTTTCAATATCTCGGAAACCTCTCGATAGAACATTTTTATTTTTGGGATGAAGTTGGATGACACCATAGAGACTTCAACTGTGAAAAAATTTTCATAGTTTTGAAACTCAATTTGGTTTTAAACACTTTTGCGGATCTCTTCCTCCCGATGAAATAAAAAGAGCAACGCACGAAGCATTCCTGAGACGAATAAATAAATGTCAAGAAATTAACGGTTAAAACTTTGAGCATCTTCTCTAGTTATAACTGCGAGAGTTTGCCATGGTTCTCCTAATAGTAACTTGAAGTCGGTTTCAAGAAGGGGTGAAAAATCTACAGCATGGTTCAAATAACAGTTCCTGAAAATTTCATCTTTTCGGCGTGAAGGGGAAAAGAAATAGCTGAATATCAAGACGAAAAACAGTTTTTGTGAATAACTCAGAAAATATCCACTATAGGGCAAGGTTGTGATGCATATACTCACATTATTTTTAACGTAATAATAATTCCTAGTAGAAATATAAAAATAAAGAAAAAAAAATTGAATATATCAAGCACTCCGACACATCAATCATAAAAAAAAAAAACCTTAAACACCATCTCTAAACTGATTCTGATCCCGACTATGCCGATCCAGTCCGTTTCTGAAGGCATTCACACTAGGAGCGCTCACCACACTCGACGGGAGACTGTTCCATCTATAAAAAACTCTGTTGGGTAGGAAAGACTGGCGTTGCGTGGTTCTGAAATTCTCCTTCCCCAACTTGAATTCGTGTCCTCGAAGGTGAGTGGTGCATCTTCTGAATAAACTATCCATGTTTATGCCAAAAAAACCCCTCAACGCCCGGTAGGTCACAATGAGATCTCCTCTGTTGCGCCGATCTTCGAACGTCTGCAGATTCATCATCCTTAGACGACTCGGATAATCCGGTCTGATAGTTCCAAACGGAATTCTCGTGTTCCACCGCTGCATTGACTCCAGGAGAAGTTGGTCACCCTTGAGAAATGGACACCATACAGGTCCAGCGTACTCTATTAGAGGACGGACATAGCTACAATAAAGGAGCTTACATGTTTCTAAACTGCATTGTCTGAAAGCACCCTGGATCATATAGGTCAATCTCCTTGCCCTAGCAGAAACACTCGCAACGTGTCGTGTCCAACCCAGATTTTTATCTACAACAACACCTAAATCGTTCATATAGTCAACAGAAACGAGGGGGGTATCATCGATCTTATATAGATATTCTGGATTTTTTTTGCCGAGATGTAGCACACAACACTTGTTGGCGTTCACGGGCAACAGCCACTTCCTACACCAATCACTCACCATACATAGATCTTCGTACAAGTCTCTCGAGTTGGAAGCAGAGTTGTAAATTTTCAAATCATCAGCGTACTGAGATTTCAACAATCTTGGCAGGTCTGCCGTATATAGCAAGAAGAGAGCAGGACCCAACACCGATCCCTGCGGTACGCCACTTGACAATAAGCCCTCCAGGGATGAATAATATATATAATACATCGAAATAACTTGAAATTTTCTAAGGAATCTATTTCTGCAATAAAATAATGGTGTTGTAATTTGAAAAACGGAAGTTGACGTCATTTCCGGAAAAACCGGAGGTGCTCATGCTTTGAAAATATTTTAGATTTCATCAGCATCGTGAAATACTTATTAGTGCTGAATTTCATGAAAATACGTTCAGTAGTTTATTGAATTTATTGAATTAATCAACTTTATTTATCCCAATGAATTCTTCACATTTATATTTATTATTATTATGTTATTTTATTGCCACACACATATGTTTGGAATTGTCAACGTGTAATCAGTTCTTCTTCTCATTATTTATTTTTTGGATTAGTGTTGAGTAAATTTTGTATAATACTTGAATATCTTGTTCTGTCATTGATTGCTCTCAGTTTTATTTGATATAAATCATTTTTTTAAATTCTCATTGTCCAATATTTTTGTATTTTCGAAGTTGAAAGTATATTTATTGTCTATTTATTTATGGAGTTGTTTGGGTCTTTGAATATTGAATATGACCCTTTATGTCGTGAAATTTTTGTTTAGTTTGTCCTATATACACTCCTTTACAATCATTTCATGGAATTTCGTAGATGACGTGGGATCCCTGAGATATTGGTTTTCGAGATTTTGACGTTGAGAAGGAGAGGTTTGTATGTTATTTTTATACTAGTGTAAGATTCAACGATGCTTTCTATTTTGTCGGACAATATTGGTATATATGGTAGTGTGGTATAGATATACGCAATCGGTTCCTATTTTTCATTTGAATTTGGTGTGTGGTAATATTTATGAATACGAGGTCTTTTAATTTTATTTACCTATGAGGGTAGATAATTATTTTTGATTACTAAGTTGCATACTTGATTCGAAATGAGTGATATGTAACTTGATGAGAAAAGTTGAATTGCTCTATCTATAGTGTTTACTATAATCGCTCTTTTTGTTTGAAATCGTGTCATTAATTAAAATCAAGTATTTTGCTTGTGGTAATGGATTTGCTATATAATTTCGTGAAGATTGAATTGTTTTTTCTCATTATAATGATATGCAATATTAATTTGATTGTTCTGTTCTGGTCTAGTGTATATTTGAGTTCATGGAAATTGTTCAGGCCCCATAGACTCTATTATAATAATATGATGATTCAAGTTATAACATGTGATTTATAAATCATATGGTAACATTGCTAGAAGAGGAAAAACACTTTATTTCAGTTGTCTTATGTAGGCTCTCAATTTAAAAGGGTGAAGTGAATTTTAATTAAACCAGGGTATTTGAAGACTAAAAAAAATCGATTCCATTTTTTTCAGTGGAACTCGATTTGTTTATTCAGACCCATAAAACAATCTTACAAATCGATTTTTTTGGTCAACTTATATTGCTGAAATAAACGAAGATGCCAAAAAAAGTCAATATATATTTAAAAAAACAAATTTGTTGACAATATTTTGGATATTCGAATGGTTTTTGCGCGTACAGACAACGATCCTAGAAAATACAATTTGCCGACAGGAGACAGTGTTGCAACAATATTTGTCGGCGAAAATGGAGAACCGCCAGAACATATTGATTTTGCGGTTCATGCAAAAAATGGACCATTGCATACAATATCAAATATTAGCCCACGCCTGGATCCAATGGCGTACCCACTACTTTTTCCGAACGGCGAATTTGGTTTCAGCCTCAACATAAGCCACAGAAACGAACGTGCAACAGCCCAGCGTAACCGTTTGACCATGCTTTAATGCTACGCTTATCGAATTGCCGTAAGACCGGGGTTTAGTGCATTACACAGTGCGGCAATCAAGAAAGTAATAACTTAAATTGGATAAGACAGATAATGACATGAACGGCTGCTTATAGGGGGGGCATTTGCTAATAATGACCGCGCGCTTCCTTACTTGCGCCCGTGGCGACACGGGCTTTTCCACTAAATTTTATTATTATAGCTTATTGTGTAATTATCAAGCAGTAGCCCACATATCTTTTGAATATTGTGATATCATATCGCACCCTTGCTTCAATAGTGTAACAACTCAAAATATGACGATTTTGAGTTATTGGTATCACTGGATTCGGAAAAAAAAAGCTCTATCAATCTCAAATAACAGTTCTAACTTGAGGGAATTCAGTGGCTGCCAGATAGCAGTTGAATTGGTCTAGACGATTCACTTGCTTTTCACACCACTCGTCTATAGAGTCATATTTTCAATTGTGAGATAGATCTCGATGAGATAACGCGAATCGATTTGCTCAGTTGATGTGTCATTTTGAGATATCACATTCTTGATTACTTAAGTTCGTAATTTTCGAAGCGCTATTTCTAGTTATTACTCTTTTTGTGATTGAAAAAGCAGAAGTTCATCCAGGTAAGTCGAAATGTTACACTATTGATGATTGATAAAGCAGCTTTACCTCAAGCCAAGTCTAAATGTTGCACTATTGATGATTTTTCAGAATGAATCAGAACTCATCATTCGAAGACCTCATACAACAAGCAGAATTCATTATAAGCGCGGATGGACTATTCGATCCAGAACATGCCGAAAGTGAAGGGTATTCTACAGGTGGTACAGTTCGTGATACTGCTAATAAAAAAAATGACCCTATTGAAGGACCTCTTTATTCTGCGGTAATCGACAAAGAAACTCCAACCATCATTGGCCTCACTGAAATTCACAATCACGGTGGAAACGATCCTTCAGCTTCAGATAGCAGTGACGCCGACCAGGTAAATGAGAAAAACCGAAACGTTCGTGACGTCAGTCACTGGCATAAATCCGCAAATGGTGCTGGAATTTCAGATTCAAGACATCCTTCACCTCTGGAATTTCCCAGAAACCCTAATTCAGCTTACCTTGAAAATTGTAGTCTTGATGAAGAAGAAATTTGCCAGAAGAAAGGAAAAAAACGGCCATGCAACCCAGACAACTGGGTTATGAGGAAATCAAAAACCCTTCGAAATAACGGTCTTGGATCTTACAAATCCAAACGTTCAATCAGTGCCAGGAAAATCCGACCTCCTTGTGGATCAAAATGCCGTTTAAAATGTTCGGAACAAATCAGGAAGAAGTTCGTCAACAGCTATTTTCTGGATTTTGGAGTTTGGGTGATGTCCAGCGGCAGAGGGAGTTCATTGTATCATACAGTGACGAAATAAAACCAAAGTACCGATACTCCAGTACTCAAAACTTCCGTGCCTTCTCTTTCGACGTGCATAACGTCCGCGTGAGAGTTTGCAAACAATTTTTCATGACCACTCTTGACATAAGTGCTCGAACAATACAGACTGTATTCTCAAAAAAATCCTCTAAAGGATTCGTTGCCGAAGATCGACGCGGGAAACACAGTTGACCCAGAAATCAAAGAAAGTGTCCGCCAATTCATAAGTTTGATTCCTCGCATTCCTTCCACTATTTGAGGGCTCAGACCTCCAGAGAGTTTATCGAAGGTGGCAAGAGCCTTGCAGACCTATTCAGGGACTATAAAGCAAGTCGGGAGCAAAAAAAGTTGCCCCCAGCAAATTCTGTCATGTTCAATAGAATATTTAATACAGAATTCAACATTTCCTTTTTTAAACCGAAAAAAGATCAATGTGATGTCTGTGAATCTTACAGTAATGCCAGTGATGTTTTTTTTTTTTCAAGTAACAAGGATAGTATTCGTTTTTGGCTATCTGAAATTTCATGTTGGGATATTATAGGAGAGGTATGTGACAAGGTTTCAGCTCGCTTGAATACCTACCCAAACATTGGTGCCAGCTCTCCTACAATTATTTGAGTGAAGTTCATCAAACTGGAATAACTGTTATTCCGACCGTAGAAATAATAATTAAGACAAATACTCACTCGTGATTATGATAATTAACAACAGCCCTTTCATGCAACACAAATGGATCATCTGGAGCGATTGTATGTGCTTGATGAAAGAACTTCTCAGCCAGTCTTATATTATTTGTCAATCCACATTCAAGTCCTATGTACAGCAAGGGTAGGTGACAGCTGAAAATATGAAATTTATTTCCAGTCGGATCAAACAATGGTCTTATGAACTATCAGGATTTAGGGGAAATTATTCAAATGGTTCATTGCGTGAAGTAAGTGATATATCGAAACTTCCTTCACCCATAGATGACGATTTCCCAAATCGAAAGTGTTCCATAGCAGATTCCCAACATCAGAAGATCTGAAAAATCGTCGCTTGGACAGAAGGACCCGATACGCAGAATCCTCCTTGCAGATTGGCGACAAATTTTATGTTATGAATTTGAATATCGAAAGTATTTCTAAAGAAAATAGTGGTTAAATTTATAAACTAGCAGAGGAATTAGGTGCAGAGATGATTATCCTTCAAGAGGCACTTACGGATTCTGAACAAATTCTTTCAAATTTTGCAATATTTCTCTCATTAATATTTATTAGCCTTCGAATACTTTTTGGCCAAGAAATTTCGCTATGAATTTTCTTTATCCTTCAATTTATTGTGGAGATTTTAATTTCCACCACGTAATGTGGGGTTGTAATAACGACAGAACTGGAATAGCCTTAGCTGACTGGATGGAAAACAATAATTTATATTTGAATTTTGATGGAAAAGATTAACCTTCTTTCAATTCTTCTGAATGGAATAGCGGCTATGAAACTGATCTTTGCTTAGTGCCTTGGGGCAATTGTTGTTAACCGCTTTCTATAAAACGTAATGTTCAAGCAGTTTTCCTCGTAGGCCTATTCTGTTAACCATAGGAAGTTTGGTTCAATATGCTGAATGTTTAAAGAGGCCATAGAATTTCAAAAAGTCAAATTGGATCGAATTGGTCAAGAAAGTAGATAGTGATATCAGGTAGATTACCCCCACTGTTGATAATTATCACAGGTTATATTCATATTCATATTCATTTTATTTCCCTCAAGATTTTACAGGGTATGTCAAAAATATACAAATAACAAGTAATAGTATAAGACACGTTTGATCACTTTAAAGTTAACAAGCACTATTGAATATATAGACATACACTGTAAAAATAGTTCCTCATCTCAAACCATATTAATTTGTCTCAAGTACTCGTACGTTTGAATACAGCCAAATGCATAAAGTACTTGACCCTACCGCCCTCTACGGTTGAGAATCGCGTTTACCCTAAATAAAAGTTTCTTGAGTTAAGAAACTGATTAGTTTCAACCAAGCTCAGAGTTTTTGACTCAGGTGGTAAAAAATTTGATCCAACGGTAATATTAATTAGTATGTAACTATTGATACTTTTCGTAGAATAAAAATTTTGGTTTCATGTAAATAAATATTACATTTCACTGAAACTCGATTTGTAGTTGAATGGGTCGAGAATTCAGTCGATAAAAATGATAATATCTCTTATGTCAAGTGAAAGTTTCTTGGGTTAAGAAACTGATTGATTTGAGCTAAATTGAAGGGTTTTTGACACTAGCAAAGGAATAATTTGATAAAACAAAAAAATTTGTATGTAATCATTATTTTTCTTCACAGAACAATAATTTCTCTTTTATATTAATAAATACCGCAATACCGCGGCAGACCATGAATATTGTACGGAATGGGAAAGGCGTCTAGAGTTTCGTTGGTAGTTGCAGAGAGGGAGCGAGTATACCTCAAGCGTCAACCATCTGCTTTTCCAAGACACGTCGTAAAGACAACCGTTCCCATCACGTCGGGGACACCAATGTAGAATCGAAGGAATTTATCCCTACTTATGCGTTTCGTCCCTGGCGCACACATTTGGACTCATCAGTATGGCTTGTGTGCGCCATGCCATAGACGCAGGGGTTAGAAGTTTTAAGGAGCCGCCGGGAGTTGAACCCGGCATCTAGTACCTAGTCGGTGTGAAACTTGAGCGCAAACCTCTAGGCCACCGAAGCGCTGTGAACTAAGCTATGCGTGGCTATATAGAGTGCCGCCAAGAGATCCCTATACACTCCCCTGCCGCTGACATAGTGCCGCTACAAAAGCTATAGTCCAGGCAGTGGGTTATCATCTCATCCCTGTCATCATCCAATACCAGATCACCCGGTTCTCCACCAACACAAAGATATTTGGTTTTCTCTAAGTTGACATTTAAGCCCCACTTCTCGTATTCTTTAATTAGCTTGCGCATCATGTATTCCATGTCATCTTTATCACCGGATACAACAATATTGTGAGTAAAATGCACAAATAATTGCATTTAAATGGGATATATTCAATATAAAAGAGATAGAGTTTTGATTTAATTGCAGCCAATATAAAAAAATTGCTACAATTAATTCGTTTTATCAAATCAATTACGCAATATTTTTTTACAAATGTCACTTCATATTGCAACAATTATATGTTCAATTTTATTCAAATATTTATAGTTTTCTTCAAGTAAATGAGGCGAATAATATAATCTCATGAGATTCTTGTCTCAAGAAACTGTAGTCGTTGCATCAACTGACAGAATTTACGACAACCGTACCTTCTTTCTATTGAACAAATAAAAATGAAACGAACGAATGGTTTCGTTAAAACCTATTTAGAATAATATATTTGTATCAATCAATTATGGATATTGAGACAAGTGCATAAACAATTTCTTGTAATTGTATGTTTATGTTGAATCAGTTGTTTCTTTCATTTCGCTGAAATGTAAAAAGTTTCAGGCGAATGTTTTAGCTGTTCTCTATAATCAACTAGGTTGTTTTAATCAAGAAAAATAGTTCATTTGGCGTAATCAATTTAAGATTAATTCAAATTAAATGGTTTGATTGAAAAAAATTTCTCTAACTCCTGAGGAGTTTGAGCGCAGAATTTTATTTTTACAGTGTATACATACAATAAATATATACAATATAGATTTCAATGCAACGCCCTAGAATTGATGAGACATAAACTCCTCTATTGAATAAAAAGCATTCCTAGCAAGTAGGTTTGTAGGTGTTGTGAAAGTCGCAGCCAAAAAATTCGTCCCAAGGGGTTTCCGAACGATTTATATTCCTGAATTGAATTGAATCTTATGTAGAAAATGTTCTTCAAAATTTTTGGTCAAAATAGAAATTGTTCAGATCAGGTTCTTAACCCTACAACTTTCATAAATTCAGGCTTCAATAATAGTTCAAAAACAGGAGCTGCTTTCATAAATTTATAATAATAATGCATTTATCTTATACGGCACCATCTCTAAAAGAATTCAAGAACTCGTTTTCTTTTTAATTGAAATCTCTTTTTGATTTAATACATAAAGAAAGAGCACTATACAGTTTAATGCACATGAACTCTACATTATTCTTTCAGAGAGTTAGGTTGACAGATGGATAAAGATATGATTGGGTATGTCTAGTGCAGCAAAGAGAAATAATGCTGTAATGAACTCCTTACAGCATTATTTTTAGTTATATTTTTCGTTTTGTGGTTGACAACACTGACATCCTATCCTTTCGAATGTCAATACGCGTCCATTGCATGTCAATTGTCAATATTAAACTATGTAGAGATTTGAAGGCACTATTCAAATTCTATAATCTGTCAATTTTCGTATCAGTCACACCAACTGCGAAAATAAAATACAAAAGGCACCAGGAGGTATAATTTTTCATTGAATTCCAATAAATTTATCACAATTCTTGACTGAAATGGAGAAAATATCGTCTAATACACTGTTGCAGAAGGCAATTCCAACACTCATGCCAATTCCAACTCGCTCCTTCGTCTCTCGTTTTCGAATTTCTCATTTGTGTTGGAATAGGTGCCCATTCTGCAACTTGTTTTAGAATATACTATTACCCTTTCATGAGTTGGGACGCTTTGAAGTAGGCAGCCATAGCTTGATCATGCTCGTTTTCAAGGGCGTATGAATGACCGTAAGCCAACCATGCAGGTCCAAAAAGTTTGTCCAACGTAGTGGCTTTCAACAGGTGCTTCCTGGCTTGATCTGATTTACCTATAATATATAGAGTGATTCATTAGAGATTGCCCATGTAACAACGGGAGATACTTAAGTACAAAACACAAATTTTTAGCCTACAAAGACCACATCTAATTGTAAAAATGAACTAGCCAGCAATTTCTCAAGCTATCCACAGAAAAATTCAAATGTCATCAAAACCAGTAATTGTAGAATTCAGATATAAAATAATAATAGAATAGTTTTTACTAACTGAAAAATTTCATTATATCGCAACATCCATTTTTTAGTTTAATTCACGAACTTCTGTGACTTCCTCATACAGTTACAACTTGATCGAATGGACATTTTAGGAGATATTGTGGAAACCAAATTTCTGAAATCCCTAACTCCTTAACTATTTCTGGGAAAACGTGGTGAGTTAATATTTAATTTTGGAAAGGCTAATTATGATTCTAGTAGAATTTCTTTGGTTGATTGGGAATTTTTGTTGATCGATGATGATGTTAGCATGCGAGTTATTAAATTTAATTCTGTCATAAATTCATGACAATATTCTAAAATATAGAATCAATTTCCTCGTTATTTCCCAAGAAATACGATCCGGGTAATTGGAGAAAAAAAGTTTCATAAAAATGGAAAAATATCACCATTATTATGACTTTGTGAGGTTTAAGGAGCTGAGATCGAAATCAAGAACTTGTTCTCTCGGATTTTAGAGATCATTTGGAGAAGGCAATCCGATTGAGCAGATTTGGGACAACCTCAATAGAAGGCTGAGAAGTTCAGAAAATCATCCAGCTACTCTTAATGACTTAGAAATCCAACTCAGAGAAATCTGGGAAGGATTACATTAGAACATTTTAAGATCACTCATTTCGAGTATAAACCGTCGTTGTCGAGCTGCAATTAACGCAAGGGGTGGAAATACCAAGATAACATCACTTGTTTATATCTCTTCTTTCACAGAAGATTCGGTGAAATTCGGAATTTTTCTTCCATTTAATGTGTCTTGTTTCGTTTAAAACCTTCCCGAGAGAACATAAAAATAAGTTATAAAATCAATGTAGAGTTAACTTTCATTAAAATTGAGATTTTCAGAATGTGCGTTAATTTTTTTGCGCAGTGTATATCTGGATGAATATCAAAAGAGCGTGAGTTGTAGGAAAATAGCTGAACTTTTTTGTGACGATTCAGTTGATGAGGTAAGGGTTCTCAATGGTATTGTGTATTTGTCAGACATTTTTTTTTGAGTGATGAGGAAACAGGAGAGGCCTTGCGTACCATTAATATTTGGAAGGGTGTAGGACCAGATGGAATTCCACCCTCTTTCTTGAAGAATTGTGCTGAAAAATAATCAAACCATTAGGTGTATTATTTAATTACTTACTAGAAAAGGCGTATTCTGCCAGAATATCGAGAAATCCGCAGTTCGACTCTTTTGCACGATAATGCATCATCACATCGTTCGCTACTTGTAACTGAATTTTTGGTCAAAAATCAAGTTATTCCTTTGCACATTCGCCCTATTTACCAGAACTGGCTGCGTGCCACTTCTGTATGTTCCCTAAACTGCATTTGGCGATGATCGACGTCCTAAAGACCATTTCAATAAGGGATATGGAGAAGTCGTTTGAAATTGTTGGAGCGTGCAAATTTGTGTATAGATGCAGAAGGGAATACATTGATTAATAAAAATGATTATCTTTAATTCGGTTTTTTTTGGAATTTTTACACTCATTTACGATTAGAAAAAACAAAAGTGATGGTCTAATTTTCATTATTCCCTATTTTGAGAGAGTGAAAGAATTATCTTAAAATTCAAACAGCACACCACAATATGGCGTGTAACACAATTCTCATTAATACTAGGTTTTTCAAAAGTATTGGGCACCTTTGTTTTCGATGATATTTCGTTTAATCTCTGAGAAATAACTAGCTAGCCCATTGAATGATAAGTTGTTTCATTGATAAACGTTAATTAATGAATATGACTTAATAATTATGGGATCATTGAGGGAAAACTATCTTTAGATTACAAGAAAGAATTCAAACCTTTTCACAGAATCAGCAAAAATAAAAATAAATCAAAATCGAAACTCACCTGTTATGCAATAATAACAGCCAACAGTATACCAAGCAATGGGCAAAGTAGGGTACATTTCCACTAGTTCGTGCGCCAGCCGGTATATTCCTGTTCAACATATTAATATTATAATACGAGGGTTTCCTTTTATATTTCGTGATTAGACAACAAAAACAAATATTAATAATCGAGAATCGTTTTATTGTTCTTCAAAATATTCCTCATTAAGATCTATACATTTTTGCATGCGCTTGAACCAACTGTCGAAGCTTATTTTGCTACTCTGATTGAGGTATCTCCAAAACATGCATTCTGAACACAACCGCTTCTTCAGGTGTCAAAAACGTTGACCTCTTATTTTATTTTTTCACGTACGGGAATAAAAATAAGTCATTCGGTGTCAAGTCGAGATCAACGAACGACCTGATCTGATCAATCTTTGAACGGTGCGTGAGTTGAATGGTTCTTGGTTTTAACACCAATAGGTTCAGGGTCAAGGTACGGACAAACTTGATTTCTTGGGATTCACAGATTACCCATGAAATACAAGGGGGAGTTTTAAAACTCGCCAAATGGGTGAGAAGATGATTAGTGAGGGAATTAAGTAACTCGTTATTAGAATAAAAACTAAGTTTCTTTATCTCAGCATTGTTTTTAGTTACATTTTTCGTTTTGTGGTTGACAACACTGACATCCTATACTTTCGAATGTCAACACATGTCACTTGTCAATATTAAACCATTTTTTTTTTCATTTCATTTATTCATTAGCAATCAGAATACAATAAAATAATTCTATAAGCTAATCAGATGTCTGTAGAGCATGAGGCTCTGAAGTGGGTTTATAGGGTCTTCTCAATGAAAAGACCCTTCTGTCCTACTTAATGTCTGCTGGCCAATTCCTTTTGAGTCTTCGGTGGTGTGTGGTTCTAGCAATGGCTGTAGAAGGTCGTTTATAGGTCCGTGTAGTTTGTCGTGGTGTTTCTGGCTCTTTTCCTTTATGACGTCCATAACATAAGGTGTATTTTTAGATCTTCGTGGCAATGTTTGATTGGTCACCTACCATGGTGCATTTGCATTCTTAGTATTTTCTGATTGGCTTCTCTGTACTATAGATACGTTGGACTTAGAAGTACATCCCCACAGTTCAATACCATATGTCCAAATAGGCTTTATGACTGCTTTGTATATGAGAAGTTTGTTTTCCATCGACAATTTAGATTTCCTGCCGATGAGCCAATACAGCTCTTTAACTTTCAGGTCTATTTGCTTCCTTTTTTAACCACGTGTTCCTTCCATGTTAATTTGTTATCTAAGTGAATTCCCAAATATTTTGTATTATTTGATACTGGTAACTGAATGTTATTTAACTGAACAGGAGGGCATTGTCCTTTTCGGCGCGAAATTGATTTGCAATGATTTTGTCTCATTGATCCTGATTTTCCATTTGTTGAGCCATTCTTGTATTTTATCAAGGTGCGTTTGTAAAATATTGGATGCTTTTTCAGGTTTTTCGTCAAGTTGCAAATATTGCAGCATCATCTGCGAATGTTCCGATTATTGTGTTAGCACATGTGGGCAGGTCTGCTGTATACACCAAATATAGAAACGGACCAATAACACTCCCTTGAGGAACGCCTGATTGTATGGGATAAAGATCGGATACTTTATCGTTGACCCTTACTCTAAAGCTTCTTCCGGTAAGATAAGATTTCATCAGTAGGAAATAGTATAGCGGTAGACACTTTTTGATCTTGTATAACAGTCCTTTGTGCCAGACTTTATCAAAGGCCTGACTGACATCCAAAAAGCAGATGTACAGTATTTTTGTCTTCCAGGGCTTTGCTGATTTCACGGCTTATTCTGTGAATCTGTTGTGTGGTGGAGTGATGAGCTCTAAAGCCAAACTGGTGTTGAGGAATTATTTCTGGTTGTTGGTATCTGACTTTATTCTCAGCAGCAATAACTTTTCCAATATTTTAGACAGAATCGCAGTAAGCTGACTGGTCGATATGGAGCAGACATCATTTGGATTTTTGCCTGGTTTTGGAAAGAGAATTATTTCAGCATTCTTCAGTTGATCAGGCTAATAGTTTTGTCTTAGAATAGCGTTGTAGATTTGCGTCATTAAAGATACTCCAATCTTTGGAAGTTCTTTGATCATTTTTGGTGTGATCTTGTCCATTCCTGCTGCTTTCCTTGGATTTAAATATTTGATTTCGTTTTGGACTTCTTTTTCAATGTGAGTTTTTGATGGTGGTGACATTTGATGGAGTATATAAAGCTCTCTTTTCGATTTCATCGTGCCTTGGAGATTATCATTGGGTGTGAATACTCTGGCTAGATGTTCAGCAAATGTTTTAGATTTTTCTTCATCCGTTCTTGCCCAATGAAGTGTTGATCCTTGCGAGTTGCGTATAGGTGCTATATGAATTTTTTGGCCTTTTTGAATTTTTATCGGTTTCACACTGTGTTATCATATCTATTGAGTCCCATAACCTAATTTTTGAAGGATTGTTCTCTGTGTTCTTTCATCTTGAATTTTAATTGGTTTGTTATTCTGTTTAGGAAAGTTTTATCTGTAGGTGAGTGTGTTTGATGCCAATTTTGTCTTGCTTTTTTCTTCTGGTTCAGGAGTCTCTTGATTGCGTCCGAATATTGTATGCTTTGTACGCTTGTTGTGAAGTAGGTGTGGCTTTCTGCACAGCTTCTTTAAGGATATCAATAAATGATGTTAGCGAGGCTCACATTGAGTCGTATATTTTCTTCTATTATTCTTCTGTATTCGTTCCAATCGGTTTTTCTATTATGTAGTGGAGGAATTGGTTGTTTGTGGATTATGAGACTGCTTATGGTGGCTATGATAGGGAAGTGATCTGAGGATGATTCATAACTTGGTATAACACTCATATAGGAGGATGAAATGCCATTTATTATGAAGAAGTCTAATAAATCTGGGGTTTTATTAGTTTTATTATCATAGTATGTACATACACAACATATTTATTCAATACATTTGAAAGTAGATTGTAAATCTCAATAAATGTGGTAAAAAACGGAATTCACCTTGAACAAAAAACTTTTTCAGTATGTTTTCGTAATTTTCATTTGTCCACAGAACAGGTGAAATTTTTTAGATGTGTAGTAAAATTTTCGGTGATGATAATGATTTCAAAAGAGGAAAACTGTGGGAACAAGGAATTATTTCGGCTCATTGATTTTTTTCTAGTCAGGCTCGGATCCAGAATTATTCAAATCATATCTTGGAGACGGCGCATTTAAGGAAGATAAAAGTGAAAAAATGAATTCTTCTAAAATGTTCAAGCATACAGAAAATGCTAGGAAGTGTTTAATAACTGCCTATTTTACGAGCTAGTGATGTATTGATAAGAAAGAAGATCTTAGAGGATGGAGCAAGTTTATTTAATATTATATGTGTATTCCATTTGTTTGAAACCTCTTGTAAAAATTGAATGCATTTGAATAATGCAATACTGAAGATGTAAGCAAAAATCAATTTTTTTAAATGAAATTTCATCACCCTGTATCTTTTTGATTTAATGGTTAAAATTAATGAAGTAATCACAGACTTACTCTGCATTATATGATATTCATATGAATAAAAATCATCCTTCACCAGAAAATTTATTAGAAAATTAAAATCAACTTACTGTTAGCATCCTTCAGCTCGACATTGCACCTAAATGTGGATAGCCAAACACGCCATATGCCAAGGATCAACAGAAAGAATTTGATTCACAACGATGAACATTCCTGGAACTGGCAGTTGTAATAATGCCGCTCGCATGAGCCACGAGTACTTCAAGATTGCCCTTTAATTTTTCCACGTAAGGATTTTTAACTTCAAGGGTTGCTTGTTCAGTTTCCATATTTTTACACTTATCGCCTTTCTTAACCTCCTCCTTTTTCTGCTCCTCCCCTCTTTAGGCACTGGTAGATTTGGAGTACTGACAGAAGGCGAGACAAAAATTTAGGAGTTAAATTGATATCACATAGGGCGCTATGTTGAGCTGCACGTTGCTGCCTAATTGCATGCGGTCCGCACGCAATCTTGATGGTGCTCAAGGGGGTATTGGTACACTCTTGATATTTTTTAGTTTCGTTTCGTACAGGAATCTTAAAGTTTCGGCCTCTTCTTGTGTGCATTGTGTAGAAAAAGGAAGTGCATTCAAAACAATTTTTTTCTGAAAAAGAAAAATAAAAATGTTAGAGATCATAATGCTGAGACCAGAAAATTAAGCCCATATTGTAATGTCGTGAGAATCTACGCTGTTAGGTGTAATAAAGCGACCGTGATAGGAATACCAGTGTCTAATTTGAACTACTCTGTACTTTAGTTAACACATTGTACCTAGAGGACATACAGTAACAGGAGAGTACGGTTCTAATGTACGTCGAGGGCCCTCAAAGGCAAAATTAGAGAAAAAAAGGCCGCTTAATCGGGACTTTGAGGTTGAAATTTTGGTGCATCATTCTCTCCTAACCTTGCTCCATGTGACTTCATTTGTTTCCTGAAGCCAAAAATGAATTGAGAGGTAGAAGATTTGAGTAGGATTCAGACCTCAACAACGCTGTTATGGTTAAACTAAACTCTAATTGTTTCAAGAAGATTTTGAGTGGTTAATTGATTGTGAGCCTTACTACATGAGTTAACATTACACTCACTGTAGATATTATAAAGCAGGGCCATGAAGCCCATCTTGTTTTTTTGACCTGTTGTATTTTTGCTGTGGATACATTATGTCATTCTTTTTTTCTTATGTATGTGTGGTGATTTTTTGCAATGAAAGTATTTCTATTATATTCTCTTATAAAAAAAACTATCTAAAGAATAAGAATAAATTTGGGGTGGACTATCCACAACATTTTGTGAAATTTAGATCAATAAGGTCAAGTTTCTATTCGGAGGAATTTAACTACAAACACATCAAGAAATTTTTAAATTAAATTAAGGATATGGAATTGGATACTTTCAAGAGTTTTATTAAAGAATTAATAGATAATAGCTGTTTCATAACAACATCTGGAATGTATATAATTTCAATTTTCCAGACAAACCTCTTATGATAATAGCAGAAAAAAAACTATTATAACTGGTTTCATTTAAGGTTCACTGTCTGGTGTGTACAAAGATACTTCAAAACTTACCTTCAGAAGCTGTGAGCATTTGATTTTTAGTCAAAGCATCAAATGCTTCAAAACAATACACATCTAGTTGGAGTGCTTGCTTGTAACACTCAGCAGCTAGGATTCTATTATCCAATCCTTCAAAACTTTTCCCTTCATGAAACATATCAAGCATACATAACCTGGAAATATGAAAATTGAAACAAATTCAGCTTATATAGTTATTGGCAACTCACATTTTTTGGTTTATCATCAAATAGAATGTTTTAAAATTTGACTGAGGACCTGTGATTTGGGTAAAGTTAATTTTTATGTGAGAATCTAAATTACTGATTACTTTCATGGCATTGGTCAGATCCCCTGCTTCATACAAACATTTAACAGCTAAATAATTACACGAAATATAAGTCTGAAAGAAATTTTCTTAAAAATTGTATTACACTGATGGGTAATTTTACTTTCTCTAATTTTCTTAATTTCAATAGATTTACTGCTCGACGATACTGTTTCGAATGATACATACACTCAGCTAGCCAATAAACATCCTGGGGTTGTCTGTTAAGGTGACTACTTTATCTGCCCAAAATAAGGCTGTATCATTCATGTGCTGAAACATTTCCCATAACAAAAGTATAAGGAACAAATCAATGACAACCATTACCAGATCTAAATAGTGTCGTACTAATTTTCGATATTTATCAACGTTGAGGTTCATCGTATTACTTGCAGCAGTTTTCATAATTTTTTCAAATGAAGAGGAACTGAAAAACTTAAAATAAAACGATCAATTTTATGATGTCAACTTCCAGCACGGAAAAATTAGTATGAACATCAAAACATTCACTTAATTATTCTTCACTTATTATTTGCAAATTGATATCATGGATTTGAAATTTTTTCATTACATTCCGGCATTTCAAATCCATTTAATTTTTTATAATCATAGAATAATTCGTATATAACCTACAAACTTCAAGCAAAAGCGAAGAGTCGAATTTTAATCAATTTCAAGGAGAAGATTGGTTGTTATTTTGGTCTTTCTTTCAAAGCATCTGCGCCACAGAACACTAATAACGAAGTAAAACATCTTAATTTTGATAACTTCGGCCGCCATTTTATTAGTTTGCATGGAATGGCATGTTTGCGGGAATTTCAAATCTTCCATAAGCAAGCTCAATTCAAAAATTATTCAAGCACCTTCAATTTAGAAAACTGGTAATAATAATTCCAAAATGATGGTATCATCACGGGAATACATTGGTCCTCAATAAATAAATTGAACGAAGGAGTTCTTTTTAGAATAAAAATGCAATGTTTAAGTGAGATGCATTTAATTGAAAAACCAATTTTCACTTGAAAGAGGTATTATTCAGTTAATGATTACCTACATCCATAATATAAAAATGAATCGCAAAATGTGTTGGTAAGCGCATAACTCAACAACGCCTGGACCAATTTGGCCAAATCTTTTTTTAATATGTTCGTTGAAGTTCAAGGATGGTTTTTACGGCGAGAAAAATTAGAATTATTGCTGGAAAAACCCTAAAAATAGCCCTTTTCTTTTTCCCATACAAATGATTTGTAACTAAAACATAGTCAATTCGAGCTTTATTGCTATGGTATAAAGTTCATTTTAAATGACAAGCACTCACTGTTGTCTAAGCAATGTAGGTGTGTTCCTAACGTCAAAGATCATATCTATCAAAATAATGTGCGTGTGTGCGTTGGAGCACAGAATACATGGTTGGAGGAATTTAATGTCGCGTTCCGAAACTCGCGTTTCTTTTGTATTAGTTTCAGCACGCGAGATAAAATGCATCAGTTTCCACGTCATTACATATCAGTCAAACAAAACAAAACAAAATAAGTTGTATGTTACCTAATCTACTGAGTTTGCTTTTGTCAACTGATACACGAAACAAATTCGTATATCGTGTTTTGTGCAGAGTGTTTAGTTAGTTAGTGTTTGTTTAGTTCGTGATTAGTGAAAAATTAATTTATATTTGATATGCCTCCTATAAGACGAAGCAATTAAGGTAGAAGAACCAGAAATGCTACAAACCAAGCTAATTATCGATCTAATTGTACTGCACAAGAACGTGACGACGGAAATGAACGTGAAAGAATTCGGGTATCACAAACGCGTGAAGCGCGAGCGCGACATTCAACTAACAATCGCGCAAGTTTGAATCGAGTTGCTTTCAGTTACGATGTATCAATTGACTACAGTAACTACCAATGTGTTGTTATTGGTTCTATGAACTCGGTTTGCTCACACTGTAAGGCATTAAAATACAAAACGAAGCCAATGGATTGTGTTGCGCAAATGGTAAAGTGAAATTGATACCATTGGATCCACCACCAGAACCATTGTACTCATTGGTTTCAGGAATAGGAACAGATTCTATACACTTTTTGACACATAACAATAGCTTTCAAATGACTTCATTTGGGGTAACAAATGTAGTTCGGGAAAATTTTATGCCAACTTTCAAGGTATGTATTATAGCAGTTACTCATAATTATTTTAGCGAACAAAATTTTCAGTCACCAAAGTTAAGATGTGTCACTAATTTTCAGTTGATTCGGCTACTAATCAAGATGATGTAGTCAACTATCCATCGGAATTTTTAGACTCGCTGGATTTGTTAGGATTACCACCTCACAACCTTCAATTAAAGGTTGGATCGGTGGTTATAATGTTGCGAAATATCAACCAACCGCGTCTTTGCAACGGTACACTGTTAGGGATAAAAAATTACTAAACAATGCGATAGAAGCAACTATACTCAAAAGAAAGTATAAAGGAGAAGAAGTTCTCATACCGCGCATCCCAATGATTCCGACTGATGTGCCATTTGAGTTTAAACGACTACAGTTTCCAGTGCGGCTTGCTTTTGCTATGACTATAAACAAGTCCCAGGGGCAATCATTAAGTGTTTGTGGTATTAATCTAGAAAACCCATGTTTCTCACATGGTCAATTGTATGTTGCCTGTTCCCGTGTTGGAAAACCATCAGATTTGTTTATCTATGCGCCAGGTAATCAAACAAAAACATCGTATACCACAAAGCACTACAATGATAATAATAATAATTATGATTCACATGATTAACAATAAAGCGATTACTTACTTTTAAATCCTTATATATGTTTCATTTAATTATTTTTTATTCACAACGTCCTATCACCAGGGTGACGGTTCTGTTCAGGAGAATTTTTTAAAATACGTAGGCACAAAAACGGCCACATTACAAATCTTTTTGACAGGACGAAGTCTGTCGGGTCAACTAGTCTGTAATAGAAATTTCTTAAACATATTGTGAATATACCAGAATCCTTGAAAAAAGTTTAGAAAGCACTGACGTGAGGTCAGATTGCTTTGGCCCTCTTGTTGAGCTACTTGCGAGTAAATATTCATATAAAAAATCTATAAGCACTCTGATCAGGTGAACAATAGTCTTTTCCCATACTATGGAACAATGTGATGCAAATATGAACGCCTAATGAATGAACAAACCTATATCTCAAATTAAAAATAACTAATCATAATTTTCTTCCCTATTCAAAATTTGGGGGTGAGGGTTGTAGTAGCAAGGGTTGAAGAGCTATGCGTCCGTAACCTACATCTTAAGTTGTCCTCCTCGAAACAGAAATCGACCTATCCGAGCATTTATATCGAAAAAATTTATTTCGTCTGTAATCTTGTCTGTTTCATTTTCAAATGGCCACCCTGTATATTTGATCTGCAGATCTGGTCTGAACATAAACTACTTGCTTCTAGTTACCTACTACATTTTCATTCATATTTGAAAATATGATTGATATTGAGGAAATAATGTTTGACATTATAGTAATCCAAACCAAGATGATTTACAAACATATAGTTCCTATATGTGCTCCACAACATCTTGGGAATAGTTTTATGTGTACATTATGTAGATCTCGTCTCACAGATTTGACATGATATGTGTTATATTATTTCCTCTATAACTTACCGTATCCTGTAAAAAGACGCCCTCGAATTTTAGATGCTATGAATGAACCATCTCACATATGAGCAACCATAGTGTTCCTATAAAGAAATTGTATGTCCGTGAAGTTAGCACCCAAATGTTTGAAAATGAAGAAATTTTTTTTGTATTCTTTGGAGTATTTGTAAGGCCAAAGCCAAAATTTTCGTGAAGTGAAAAAACACCGCATACCGCATACCACATTTGCGGAAAATATTGATTTTTTTTTATTCGTCAGTAAGTATTTGTAAGTTCAAAACTTCCATTTGTAAGCCAAGGATGTTATAATTGGGCTTTTGTAGTGGAATTTCAGGTTGAAAAGGAGAATATTGTTGCAATTAACTACACCTGCGAATAGCTTTTATTCGTTGAATGATTTATTACTAACTGACTACTGACTACTATCATTGAGTATAAATCTACCTAGAGGGGAAACGCAGTTCAAAGAAATAAAGCCAAAAATTCTACCGGTAAAGTGGCGGTCTCAAGCGTGTAAACACGGAAATATTCATTTCATTGTATTTATGGTTGCAGCGACTTGGTCTCTCTGTTTGAGCTGGTCTGAGCCAGGGCCGGATTTATTCGACATCACCTCTCAGAATATTTTATTATTTAGATATATTGACCTACTGTCCACTGTGTTTCAGAATAACGTCGTCGAACGACGAAAGAAGATTTTTTAGTTTATTTTAAAGATAACAGTTCAGGTAAACGTGAATCCGAAACGATGTCAAAGATTAGAGAGATATGGAAGATGGAATAACGTCGTACGGTATTAGCGTTGCATGTTATTTACAGTACAGCGCATGCGTCTTCAGTTTGAGGTAATGTGCGGTGTTAACGTTACCGCACCACGTAATTTACGGACGGATATGTATGACCACGGAAACATATTAGACAGCTTTATTTTTCTTCTTATAATTCAGCTTACAGAACGCCATTTTTCTAATTGGTGTGTACCTGTAGGGTATTATTTGTCGTGTGGATCAATAGTTGGAACACAATTGAAAATATGCCTGGAAAGATGCTTACTAGAAATTGAAAAATTTGGTCTAGTAATAAATGTTTTAATTTAGTTAGCGGAATTCGATTCGGGTTGTGAAGAGCATCGGATATATATACTGACACAATTAGTCAGAGTTAAATTATTCAAAAGATCTATCCTCAAACCGAAGGAAAATTGTAATAAAAGAAGAAAACTTAATATTATAAAAATGCTTAGTGTTAGATATTCATAAAGATAGGTTTTAAATAATTTAAGCCTGAATAATTGTGTCAGTATGTATATCCGATGCTTTTTACAACCCTTCTAGGCTGTTCATAGGTAAATAGCACTCCTCATTAATTTTGACCGCAATCTTAGTATCTTATTCAAAGAATTGTTTCCTGAAATTCTATAAAAACACAAGTATAATATATAAAATCATAACTGAGAAGATCCAATGACATAACATACATGATATGAGGGATTCAATATATAATGCTACTATCTTGTCCTTCCCTTGAATCTTAGTTTGGATGAACAAATATCGAAATTAAATAACTGAAGAACAATATATTTTCTGAAGCCGGCCCTGGCCATCGTCTAATAGTTCGGTAACTCTCCGTTAGATGCTGTAAAGCACAAATACATTTATTTCAGAAACATACGGTCCATCTATGAACTAGAAATCGTACTAGTAAATTTCTGCCTTCATTTCCTTGAACTGCGTTACCCTCTAGGTAGATTTATACCATAGAGTATGATGATTTTTACCGAAGTTATGAGAAGAAAACATTCTCACCCTCAACCGCTTAGCTTCATTCCATAGGGTTGAAATTTCAACACGAGATAGACAATTTTATGCTTGACCATGCTCTAAAATTTCAACCCATTCGGAATTTTTTATCCGAAGTTATGAGAAGAAAACCTTCACCACTTAGCCTTCACCCCAAAGGGTTGAAATTTCAACACAAAATAGATAACTGTATGCTTAACCATTCCCTAAAATTTCAACCCATTCGGAATTTTTGTCCCGAGTTATGAGAAAAACCTTACTCACTCCCTCCTCCACTTAGCCTTCACCCTAGAGGGTTGAAATTTGAATACAAGATGTATAATCAACAACTTAACCATTCTTCAAAATTTCAACCCATTCGGAATTTTTATCCGAAGTTATGAGAAAAAACCTTTCTACCCCCTCCACTGCTTAGCCGTCACCCCAGAGGGTTGAAATTTTAATACAAGATGTATAATTATTTACTTAACCATCTCTAAAAATTTCAACCTGTTCAGAATTATAGTCAGAGTTATAAGAAAAAAAAAAACCTTTTTTACCCCCTCCCCTCTTAAGCCTTTCCTCCAAAGGGTTGAAATTTTTTTGGGTATCCTATTTTTGTCCCAAACAATAAAAGCAAAAATTTTCATTGCCGCTGATTATTTCGTTCCCTAGGCTTTATTGACTGGACTATCATTAGAATGAGGAATGTTTGTTTTGATTTCTTTACGTTGCACGTAGATTCAGAAAGAATAAAATAATCAACGATACAATATGACATCTTGTTCATAAATAAACGACAGAAAATTTTCGAGTCAATGATGTTTGATTAATTTTGCTGACGAGTGTATATCTTATTATAGGAAAAAGAAGTGCAGAACAGAAGTTGCAAATGTTCTGCGCCCTTCTTGAATTTCTAATTAATATATTGTCAAAATAAACAGAAACAATATTTTTATTAAGAAAACTTGTAACAAAATATATAAAACGCATAATGGATAAATAAAAATCTTTTCAGTATCCAAACAGTCATAAAGATAAAAATGATGAAATCAAATTATTGTTATAAATTGAACAGAAAATAAACTTCATTGACTAGTAAAAGAAATTATGAAACATTTTTGCTTAGATTCAAAGGTGACACCGAGCAACTGGAGATACTTGCAACCTCTTGATGACGTCATCAAGTGGCTGGTGGTTGTGTACAGTGTGTGTAACAAGTAAATGTCCTTCCATTGTTATAACGGATCCACTACAACTGCAACTTTTTTTCTTCACGCATAACCACAAATAAGTGCTACCTCTTGCTTTGCCTAAAGTGTACATGTGACCATTGTGCACGAGAACTAACTGGCCTTTTTCCACTTCTTAAAAAAAAAATCTCCTCTCACCTATAAGATTCCAGAGATACTAATGAGATTTAATTGTCGAGTTCAGAGAGAAATTCAGAAAAAAAGGAAATCGATGACAATTTTCGTACTAGAAGTAGTGGCTTAAATGGATTCGTGAGATTTCTACAATGCCCTTATTTATCTAGCTTAATTTTCAAGTGCCACAATTATTGTTTATAATAATTATATATATAATTTATACCCGAAAATAAACTCTTCGAAAAACCCCACAATTTGGACGTGACGCATGATCTTTTAAAGTGAAAATAAAACATAGCTCGAACATACTCAAGACTGTCATATATTATTTTCATACAACATACAAATATAAACAAAAAGTTGAACCTGATAAAGAAAACCAAAGAACGACGAATAACAAATATAGAATCATATGAATTTGGAAGTGAGAATCAGGGGTGGGAACTCGCCTACTACAAAGCTGGTCACGTTTTTCTTCGACGAGCGGTAGAGACATCTGTTGTCATCTTAGAAGCTCGGATCGGTAAATTAGTACTTCTCAGTAGTGATCGGTAAAAACGGATTTTATCAGACCTCACTCCTGGTGGACTTTATGAAGAGTAAGAAACTATTTTATGATGAGCATGAACTGGTTGACTGAAATGGTTTATTCATTTTCAACTTATTCAATTTAATTTAATTTAAATGGTTTATTCTTACTGTGTTCCCAATTGCTACAGTGATAGTAATGTCAAAAGGTATGTGTTGCATTCATATAAGTAGTAGTTTTGGATTAACTTATAACTCACTAAAAATGTACTGTGAATTAATATTTTCTGTAGCAATTTCATATTCCTGTAGTAATTTCTGATTAGTAAAAATTTGGGACAGTTTCTAACACTGTTTTCTTTCTAGGTTTTTCATTACACAAGTTGAGGGTGTTAGAAATGTTTGGTTGGAAAGAATCAGAAATCCATGTTTTCATTCATCCAAAAGTGTTATTTGCATAAAGCATTTTCATATGGATTGTATAGACCCTCATGGAAAGCTGAAAAGATTTGCTCTACCAACACTTAATTTGCCAAGTAATTCATTCTACTGCCTATGATTATCATTTTTGTAATTTCAATAATCTTTCAGATTATGTAAGCATATTTTGTCTACCCTCCAGAACTCCTGAAGAAACTTTGAGGCAACAAGGTATTTATATATAAGTGAACTGCTCATGGTCATTGATTATAGTTCTGGGTATTCCACTTATAGTAGGTTTCATAAAAATCGTCTATCAGAAGATTCCTAGAATACTTCAACGGATATGTGAGATTTACTGTTGAAACGCCAAATTCAAGGAATTTCAGTTAATAAGTTTATTGATTTTGCCATGATATTATTTCTGTACTTTTATGACAGAACTATTTATAAAATTTTATCGGGAAAAAAACAATAAGATCTTATGATCCAATAATGAAGATGGCATCCGAAAAAGTATCTAAAAAGAAAATAGACTTTTAGAAATTGTTTCTGTCATAAAAGTATAAATCTAATGCATTTCATGCTTAAATTGATGTATCTGTCACTAATATTCTAATTTATTCTTTCAATGTATTTTCATAACTTGATGAGTAATTGTTGCATAATTATTCTTGGTTCGTTTATTCTTTCCCTCGATATTGAAATTTTTGTAAATTGATAATTTACTGCATTATAAATATATTTCTAAAGTTTCTTTTTGTTTATTTCCTTTCATCCTCTAAAGATTAGTATGTTCTTTGATTTGAAAGGCAGATATATTTGAAATGACTATAATTCTTTTAATCTGCTGCAAATTGTCACAATTTTCTGATCAAATGATATTTTTTTATTGAAATTGTGACAATATACAGCAGATTAAAAGAATTATGGTCATTTCAAATGTATTTGTTTTCATTTCCAATAAAAATATGGGATTCAACCTGCGCTTGCGTGGAATCCTATGATAACTCTTATAAAATGCATTAGAGGGCGCCACGAGACGGAACTTTGTGCAGAATGGAATTTGTAATCAACTCTAAGATTACGAAAGATGGCGCTGTAAGTTGAGCTCTAAGCCGGGACCAATATTCATGCCAGAGTTGCCTATCTATAGGTAGTCTATGGTGAGAATAAAAGAACATCAGAAGCAGAAACATTGGTCGTAGTAACTTGAAGAAGTCGCCAAACCACAGATAACTACAAATTTTGTCAAGTTTCATAATTCTATCAATCTTGATAATCAATGATTATTGAAACCTTTCTATACAATTTCATGTCTTTTAAAAGCTAATTTACCTGAGAACAATAGACGATATATATCGAAACATTGGTAGCAAAAGCGATAAAAGATGGTGGATGTAGCTCAAATAATAATTCTGGAGCAAAAAAAAACATTTTCAATGATATCTCCCTTAATGAATTTCTTATCGTAGTTGTAGAATATACATTTGTTTGCAGCACTTTTTCGAACTCTATGTCGTTTTATATCTATGAGGGTTGTCTTTTATATTTCGGGATAGGACAACCCATAGTGTTGCAATCTGCCAACTGACAGCTCTATAGCAAAGCTCGACATTTTTGAGGTTTTACGTAGTCAGAACGTTTTGACATACGAGCGCTCTTTGTGTTGCTTACAGTATAGATTCATCTCGTCCAAAAAATGGAATAAAATCGTGAACATTTTCGTGCGATTAATTTTTACAACTTTCGACGTGGATTAACTTTACAACAGTGCATCGATGAACTCAATTCAATTTTTGGCGATGAAGCTCCATCAAGGACCAGTGTTTATCGATGGTATGGTGAATTCAACCGAGGTCGTAGTTCACTCCAAGAAGAATTCGTAAAGGTCGTTAAAAGTCAGTTGTTTTTCCGATGCTGTACGCTAATGTGAGATCTAACGTGAAATTGAGAAAACCTTAGGCATTAGTGGGGCCAGCATACATTCAATATTGCAGTAACAATTTGTGTACTCTCATCAAAATTTGACTGTCAAAAAAATTGTTCGGCTTGGATCCCACACAATTTGTCAATCGCTCAAAAAAGGTTTGTGTCGATTGGTCGAAAGAAATGCTCCAGAAATACTATCGCGGTACTTCGAAGTAAGTCTATGACATCGTGACAGGTGATGAATCGTGGATTTGATGAGTCATCAAATCATAAAGCATAAGCGCTAAGTACTCCGGATTCATCAAATATAGCACAAGAACGTATAAACGTAGCATAAATTGTTTCAGATGATATTTTAGAAAATTTTGGGCACAATAGTCAAATAGTGGAATTTACAATTCTGGCTGAATTGAATGCCGATTCATAATATGCAGCAAATATGACGGTCTATTCTCATCTGGAGAAATTTTTTGAACACCTTTGTCCATTACCCTCTTAATAGTACAGGTGGGCATATTTAGATGTCTTAGCAGTACAACTTTTGAACCAAAGGAGAAAGACAAAATCTGATACCCCATTCTCGGTCTTTTTTTTCTGAGAAACTAACAATAGTAGTATTCATTTTTGGCTATTTTCCTTTGTTTTCGAGTTATAAGTTATATCTCCGATATTCATGCAAGTAAAACATTATACAGGTACTTTTTCTTGAAGAATCCAGTGGCGTCCTCGTCCCTTTGCACCATTTTCTATTATGAAGGCATAACCAAAGTTATGTTTAATTATTATTATTTCTGGTTTCAAAAATATGGTTTGTATCAATTTGAGTAATAGAAAATTGTCAAAAACCTATTTTCATCCCAACAATACTCAATATATCTTATAAAATATTTTTGAAACTGAGTAGATGCAAAATACACTGATCAACAATTGCTAGGGATCACTTATGAACTTCTCTTCATTTGTATTTTTTCAAGCTATCTCGTGAATATCTGTACATTATATGTTCTCTAAGGAAATATTAAGATGTTTTGAGTTGATTATATCAAATTTTTCCTCACTTCATCGGTTCTTGTTCACAAAATCGATCAATATCTTTAGGCTGTTACAGGTGGAGTGAAAAGCAATGTGGCATTTGTTATTAAATCTGTTTTTTCTCTCTTTCAAACACATAAGGTGACAATAATTGAAGAAATGAGAACAATATCAGCTTATCAGTCATGCCGAGAAGACGTTTGGCTCCTGTGCAACTGGACCAAATCATACGGTGGATACAGGAAGGTTTGTCCCAGCAAGAAGTGTCCCGGCGGTTGAATGTTTCGCAAAGTGTTGTGAGTCGGACTTGGAATAGGTTCATCCAAAACGACTCAGTAGCTTATGTTCATGGGGGAGGTCGGCAGCGCAGTTCAACAGCTGCCCAAGATCGTCATTTGATCCTCAATGCTAGGAGAAAACACCTTACCCGGCGTCGCGACTCTATAGATCACTGAGAGTTGCAACAGGAGTTCTAATTTCGAACCAGACTGTAAGACGACGACTACATGTTCGGTGGTTTGAGAGCACGTAGGGGGTACAACATCCCCGTTTGAATAGGGAACACCGGGTTCGTCGACGGCAATGGGTTGAGGAGCACCGCAATTGGACAGTTGAAGATTGGAGCCGATGTTTATTTACGGATGAGTCTAGATTTCGTTTGGTCAACTCCGATGGACGTATTCTTGCTTGGAGGAAAGAGGTCGAAGGTATGCAGAACAGTTTATGGTAGCCACAACAGATTTTGGCGGAGGTTCTATATGTGTATGGGGAGGCATTTGTTTGAACCAACGCACAGAGTTGGTTGTCGATCATGTCTGGTCTGAGATGTCTAGACAATTGTCAACCTTAGAACAACCGATCAATAACCTGGAGAACCTTTCTAACGCTTTACAATTATATTTGGACGAATTTGCCCCCAAAATTTTATAAATCGTTTAATTGAAAGTATGCCTCGTTGGGTAGAATGCTTGAGACGAGCTTGTGGGGGAGACCAACTAGATACTAGCTTGACCCAAACTTCAGCCTTCTTGTGGATTCATCATAAAATTTTTATGTTATTCAAACACAAAATTTTGAGTGTTCCTAATAAAGTCTTCTTTCTCTTCAACTTTCCATTTTTTCATTCTTTTCTCAAGTGAACCATATTATCATTAGAAAATACTCTGATATCTGACTAAATTTATAATCTTGGATCCCTATCAATTGTTGAGCAGTGTATTTACCACAATCTCCTGTATTTTCATTGCTATGCTTTTTAATCAATTTCTCCAAGACCAGATGATACTAGATTGCTGTCATCGATTCGAGCTTTTGATTGTCAAACCATTCGAATTGTCAAATAGAAACAAAAATTAATATAACTAGAAGACTCTAAAAATATTGAAAACAAAAATAAATTCCGACCCTATACCTTCAGGAAATAATTTGCTCTCAGACGTAGAGGTCCTGCCTGTCCATAAGTATTTTGCCATTGGTAGTTGGAAAAAGAAGATCCTTCGTTTTTGAGGTCAGTCGAAGTTCAAAGAAGTGCTGGGATATTGAACAGACACAATGGACATTTTTGGTCAGACATTAATGCCCATGTTACTGTAGATATTCCTCACCAGGGTAGGTTCGGGTTTAATGTATGGTGTGGTATTACAAAAAGCGTAAGTTGACCTATTTCATTTACGATGGAAATTTAAACCTCAACGCTATGGAGAAATAATTGAGTAGTGATAAACCTTGATATATCTGAGTCTCGGTATATCTATCGTTTTTACTGTTAATGCGCACAGAAAAATGAAGCTTCATATAACAAGAGCAGTAAATCTCATTATAGCTATGCTTTCAACTAATTTCTACAGAATGGGAGCATGGATATATTTAATAACTTCTCATATCTTAAACTGGATTACTCTACGATTTTCTCAAATGTTATTTTTCCAATCTCAAAAATATGCAACACTATGGTTTGTATAAATATTTGTGATAGAAAATATGGCATGAACCTTGTTTTATTATTATTATTAAACCATAAATAAGAGAGGAGGCTAGGCCTATAATCCTCAAGAAAAAAATCATGCGTTACATGTGATATAAGAAAAAGAAAAAAATTGTAAAACAACTATCACAAATCACAATTAACACTTTAGTTCATCCAACGGGTTCTTGAAGGCATTCACACGCGGTGCACTCAACGATGCGTCCCGGAAGGACGCGTCAAGAGGGAATGCGATACAGAGGAATGCTGTCTCTGCGATGTTCGATACTTCTGGTACAACTTCAACGAATGGCCTCGCAAATTGCCGGCGTTGAGAGTGAAAAGATCTCGCAAGCCGCATCCGATGAAGCCGTGCAAGGCCCTATAAGTTATGATAAGGTCACCTCGCTCCGACGGTTCATAAAAGATCGGAGACCAAATAGACGGAGCCTGTCATCATAACAGGGACGCACTCTACCGTACGGCAAACGTGTCGCACATCTCTGAACCAACTCAAGTCGGTCCTGATCTCTCACGAGCAAAGGCGTCCAAACCGGACCAGCAAATACCATAAGAGGGCGCACGTAAGTGGTGTAAAGTTTTCTGGCCATCTCAACTGTACATCGTGGAAACGACCTCCGGATCAAATAGATCAATCGTCGAGCTTTTCCCACGACACTATCTATATGCGCTGACCACGATAAATCAAACGTTATAATAACGCCCAGGCCACTATGTTGAGCTACCGGCCGGAGCAGTACACCGCCGACATTATAACATCGCGGAGGGTTATTTCTACCAAGGTGAAGCACAGTGCACTTTCCGACATTTAGGGGAAGCAACCATTCATCACACCATGCGCATATCCTGTCCAGATCACTCTGAAGCGTAGACGTTAACGTATCAGAAAACAATTTTAAGTCTTCCGCATATGCAGCGCACTCAGATGAAATCACCCGCCCAAGATCGGCAATAAAAACGAGAAAAAGCACTGAACCGAGCACCGAACCCTGCGGAACTCCACTTGCCACGGGCCTACAAGATGAAAGGGACCCGCCAACCTTCACCGAAACCTCTCGATCGCCCAAAAATGACTCGATTCACCGAAGAACCCCACCCTGATTCCGAAATGATCTAGCTTGCTTAGCAACCTCCTTAAAGGAACACGATCCAAATCCTTTGAAAAGGTATACAATCCAGGTATACAACGTCTACCAGAGAACCAGAATCAAACGATAAAGTCCACGAATAAAGGCACTGAAGGAATGATCCCATTGATATCAAGAAAGGTACCATTTGCGAATAAATTACCTTTTTCTGCAATTTTAGCAACAATGGGTGCGAAACTAATAGGACGATAGTTGAGGCGAGCTGTTTATCACCGCCCTTATAAACAGGGGTTACCTTGCAGACTTCCATTCCTCGGCAATCGACCCGATCGTAAGGACGAGCGGATTATTTCCGTAATAGGAGCAGCAACCAAACCAGCACATGTCTTGAGCACTATCACCGATATTCCATCAGGTCCAGGGGAGCAGAAAGGATCGAATTTACTAAGAAGCTCCGTCACCTCCACCTCATTCACCTCGACAAAATTCATCGAAGCCTCAGACCGGGCAACAACAACACGCGGCAAGTCACCCAGAGGTTCATGAGTAAACGCAGCAGCAAAACTTTCAGAAGGCAGTTCCGCAGATGCACTATCATCGGCGCACTCATCTCCTGACGATCCTCGCAACACGGGCACCGACACCCTGGAACTCAACATCGATCGGACATGTTTGTAGAATTTCTTGCGGTTCCCAGAAGTTACCAATTTCATCTCATACTTTCTTCTAGCTTCACTAATAGCAGCAGAAACCATATTTGAGTATTGTCTATGTGTCGAAATTCCTCTGAATTTTGTTTCGCAAATAGCGCTGCCATAGAGTCGATCCACGGCTTGGATGGACTCAACCTGATCGTTCTGGCACTCGAACACGCCTCAACCGCTCGAGTAATCAGACACCTGAAGGAACTCCACACAACATCAACGTCCTCCGAAGATAGGCACTGTTTCCAGTCGACATCATACAGGTAATCCCTCAGTAGACCATAGTCAATCAATCAATCAATGGATATCACGGAATTTGAAGTCACCAGCCACAATAATGTTACTATTCTGCTGAGAAAGAGTAACAAGAAGCTGATAGAGGAGTGAATCTGATGGAGAAGGATGAGGTCTATATATACAGCCGAACATCGCGTAGAAGTCATGTGAAGACAAATGTAAAACAAATTATCAATCCCCGGCTAATCATGAACCTTAGCCTTCACTTTGAAGGAGTTCGCTAAGTCATTGTGCAAGTAAATGCATACTCCATCATAACCTCTGTTGGTTTGACTATCATAACGAAACAGTTTGAATCCGGGGACATTAAAACAGCTATCTGGTATACCATCATGCAACCAAGTTTCAGTTATGAGAATGATCTTGAGTTTCAAATCATAAACACGCAGGAATATTTCATCAAATTTATTCTTAATTGATCTGGCATTGGTATACACAATGATCCATCCCTCTGAAATAACACCTGCTTTTTTGACCTTGTGGAAGTTCGCGTAGAAACAATAGCGGGTAATCCCTTCACATATTTTGCAGGCCATGCAGGCCAAAAATATAGTTCTACATCTACCAGAACCCAAAGGTGTTGCTGAAAATGCGAGAACATGCCTTGAAGTGTGGCATTTACTTATGGATGAAGATATCCTAAACATGATTGTTATCCACACAAATGAAGAGATAAGTAGAAAAGTAACAGCATTGACTGCAGCCCAGAGGCAAACGTATCATGATTCCACCAACCTCACCAACTTCTCTACAGAGCGGGTGTTAAAAGAAACTCTCATATCAATTTAGCAGAGCTGTGGTCGATTAGGGATGGAGATAGATTGTTCAGAGCAACAATGCGGCTGAATAGATTCAATTTCCTGCTCTCTTGTATCCGATTTGATGATAAGGCATCCAGGTTGCAGAGGAGAATAACTGACAAACTGGCACCTATCAGAAAAATCTGGGAAAAATTTATAACCAATTGTAGACTAAGTTACACGCCTTATGAATATTGCACGATCGATGAGCAGCTTTTAGGGTACAGGGAAAGATGTTCTTTCCGAATTTATATTGCTTCTAAGCCAGATAAATATGGCTTGAAGATTGTGATGCTCAATGACGCCAGAACCAGCTACATGCTAAATGCAATACCTTATTGTGGCAAGGTGACAACTGAAAATGAATCGGTGCCAGAGTATTATGTCCGCAAATTGGCAGAGCCAATAAGGGGTACAAACCGTAATATAACCGTAGATAACTGGTTCTCCTCTGTACCTTTATTTTCAAGAATGTTATCAGAATTTAAATTGACTATGATTGGTACCATGAGGAAGAATAAAAGAGAGATACCACCATCGTTTCTTGCGAACAAAACTGCAGGGCAATCCCTTTTTGTTTTTGATAATAATAAGACGTTGGTATCGTACGCTCCAAAACCCAACAAACTATGCTATCTTCATTACATATGGATTACTCAGTAAACCAACAGACTGGAAAACCAGAAATTATTCACGACTACAACAGTACAAAAGGTGGCACAGATACTTTTGATCAATTATGCCACACGTATTCTGTTGCAAGGAAAACAAGACGCTGGCCACTGAAGTTTTTCTTCGGTATGCTAGATCAATCTGGAGTGAATGCTAGAGTATTATATTCATTTGGGAATGATAATTCCATGGCAAGACGAATCTTTTTACGTGAATTATCATGGCAGCTCATAAAGCCCCACTTGCAGATTAGTTTTGATAAACGACCCTTCAAGAAGCCTCAGAGTCGAGATCGGCAGTTTACTGGGACTGGGAGTGGAAATGACAGAAAATCAACCAGCAATACTCCAAAAGAGAGTAAGATGTGCCTTTTGTCCGCGGAGAGGGACAGGAAAACGAAAGTGCTATGTAGAGTGTGCAGAAAAGCAATTTGTGACGACCATAAAGAGGCAATTTGTGTCGATTGCGCTCATGATATGTGATGACCCAGGATATGAAAATAGTGCTAGTTTTGAAGAAACATACCTAGGCAACAACAAAGGATACTCGATTATTTCATTTTTTAATTTGATGTCTGTCAAAGTATAAATTTGGATAAGTTTTTTTTCATAGAAATTTGCACTTACTCTGCAATAATTTGTTAATTTAAAAAGAATAATAATAATTTCAGTTCTTTCTCTTAATAACGTTGTTTTATTAACATGAATTGACACATTTATTTGAAGAAAACTTCATTTTTGGGTAAAATTTCAATATTACATCAGAAACTACACTGGGGTCTGCCAGACCCCAGTGTGGTTATCATGTACCTCGTAGATATGTGTAGGGTTAAAAAACATAGGTAATGTATTCACTATTGAATACTCTATCATACCAGGAATGGAAAACTT
The DNA here is from genome assembly GCA_030674115.1 of Micraspis discolor. Classification (NCBI taxonomy): domain Eukaryota; kingdom Metazoa; phylum Arthropoda; class Insecta; order Coleoptera; family Coccinellidae; genus Micraspis; species Micraspis discolor. The sequence continues at coordinate 32,044 of JARTUT010001818.1, read as the reverse complement.
GAAAAAACATTTTTTCGTCGAATTTATTTTCACTCCCTAGATAACCGGAAGTTTTTGTGCTTCGAAAATATTTTAGCTCTGTAGAGAACTTGGAACAATATCATGATCCCAATTTTCAGATTTCAAATAGGCACTCGAACTTGAGACACCCTGTATCATCAATATTAGCAGAGATATAAATTTTGTTCGATATCCCATTTTTCCCATTTTCGCTCATAACTTGAAAACAAAATACTACTTTGTTAGTTTTTGAAAAAAAAAGAGAACGAGAATTGGGTATCAGATATTCTCTATATCCTCTGGTTTAAAAATTGTAGTGCTAAAACATCAAATATGTCCACCCTTTAAACTGTAGCTTGAATCGTCAAACTTAACGCTCGACTATGGATTTTGATAAGAGTAACAAGGAAAATTAAAAATTGCAACGGTATCTTTTATTATATCAGTTCTTGATTATTTAGTTGACCTCAACATACTTCAATCACACAGGTCAAAGATGCATTTATCAACATTAAATGAAAAGTAATTCAACTAGAAAATAGCATCAAAAACATACAATATTCTGAAACGAAATAAAATTAAATAGAAGTATCAGAATAATAATATCACTAATAGATCCGAATAACATATATGAAATAAATTCTGGATCACTTTTTTGAGTAAATAAATTTGAAACATCATAGATGTTCTCATTGAAAATCAATATTGGCAAGATATTTTATGTACAAATTGAATTATCGAAAACATACAAATAAAATTAGAACCTCTAAAATAAATAAAAATATCTTTATAATGATCAAATATCATGAAATACCAAATGGATGCACAGCATATTGGTATCAATTTAAGAATTGTCATTTTAATTACAGAACTAACAATAAGAGGTCAAACTCTCTTACAAATGCTCCATACAACCAGAAAAAAAAAACAATTTCAAAATGTTTGTAAAAAATCTAGTCCATTTTTTCAACAAAACCAAATTCTTCTATTTAGAAATTATAACATGAAAGAGTCACTACCATCAAAAACACACCCACAACGCAAAACATTCTTCAAAATAACCCTCTCGGCCTTCAATCGTTGAAAGACACCCTCAATGAGATGGTGCGAATGGACTAAAAGATACGATTCAGGATGATCATGGTAACTTTTTGCTCCAGATGATCAAAAGACATATTATCCATCCAGTCTCAACCCGAATGAAGAAAAGTAACAAATTTGTTTCCACAAGAAGAGGTAAGGTAGAGTTATGCGTATCCATCGTGGAAAACTAATGAACCTCTAATCTAATAACAACCTCTCTACCTTTTTCATCATTGAGCTAATTATATTTACTATCTGGTGACTCAAAATAACCTTTCTTCATCCTGAACCGTATCTTTTTCGGTGTGAAAATCACCCGTGTATATTCTGTATTAATTTTCTTTCAACATCTTGTGAGATAACGCCATCTATCTGCGGGTGTATATCAAAGATCCATTCAGACATGCAGTGTGTGACTTTGTGGCTGTTTGTTAGTGAGCTACAGATAGGGACTATGCAACGCAGGCTATGTTTTTGTTGATAGTCACACGAACTTGTAACACAATCAAATTTTTCTTGTCACAAAATACAATTATAGTCAGTTTCACATTGAAGTCTGCCATAAGACTTCTTGTAGATTTTCGATAGGAACTTCAGTGTCTTCTTCGGGATTGAAAACGTCTGGTATGACAGCGTGAGTGTGCATGAAAGGCCATTTTACAATGTTACCATTCATTGTCCAACACACCGCCTGGCATTTGTCAGGTGTTCGACTGTTTTTACAATACCAGAACGCTTTGCCTTTGTAGGTGCTTTTTTTGTAGAAAACGTGACCGTCCACAATCAGTCTGGGGTTGCCCCTTCTCCCCAAGATGCATTGGATTGTCCCTTAGAAGGTCATTAAACCATCAATAAATTCTATATACTAAACATAAATCTACATCTAACTATTCCATATTAAAAATTTCTTCAAGAATGATCATAGACTAAAAATTAATTTAAATTTAATTATTTAAAGGTTATAAAAAATATAGAAAAGCACTGACGTGAGGTCACGAGCTTGTGCGCGCTTATTCTGAAGTATATTCCGTACTCTGAAAGAGTGTGAATGTACAGAATGAATTCATTCTGATTAACTCTCAAAGGTTGAGGTAATGGTGTATGTGAATCTAGTGGCAAATATTTTATCAAGCTCCATAGATCTCAAAGAATTTTTTTTTTTTTTTAATCTCAATAATTATTAACAATCAGAATAACATTCTATAAGTTAATGTGTTAAGAAGTAGTCAAGTGACTTAAATAGAGCGGGAAAAGATTATCTCCAGTGAGAGAATCTCATTATTCCATTAAATCAGCTGGCCAATGTCTCTTCAATCTTCTTGCTAAGGTGTTTGTCAGTAAGGGTTGGAGTAAAATATTTGAGTGGTTTTCCATTCTCGCGTGGTGGTTTCTGCTTCTATGCTTGATGACTTCTTCAACATATGGTATATTTAGGTCTTCATGTAAAGTCTGGTTGGACACATACCATGGGGCGTTGGCCATCATGCGAAGTATTTTCGATTGCGTTCTTTGGATCAGAGCTATGCTGGATTTGCTTGCGCATCCCTTATAGATTTCTATCCCATATGTCCATATTGGGATGATGATCGCCTTATATAACAATATTTTGTTTGTAAGTGGTAACTTGGATTTTCTTCCGATGAGCCAATTAATTTCCCTGACTTTTAGGTCAATTTGTTTTCTTTTTTGATTATATGTTCCTCCAGGTTAGCCTAGTGTCTAGATGAAAGCCAAGGTATTTTGCTGATGTAGTTTTTTGGAATTACTATGTTGTTCAATTTGATTGGGGGACAATGTTGCTTTCTCAGTGTAAAGTCTACTTGTTGAGATTTGGTTTCATTTATTTTTATTTTCCACTTTTTCATCCAGATTTGTAGTTTGTCTAGGTGTTCTTGTACTAGCTTAGTCGCTGTTGCTGGGTCTTCATGTACTGCCATTATTGTTGTGTCATCAGCAAATGTTCCTGTTGTAGTGTGAGCTGATATTGGTAGATCTGAGGTAAAAAGTAGGTAGAGGAACGGGGCCAGCACGCTTCCTTGTGGAACTCCAGCTTAAATGGGGCTATAATCTGATACTTCTTGTCCTACCTAGTTCTAAACTGTCTGTTTGTAAGGTATGAATTTAGTAAATTAAAGAATTTTAAAGGAAGAATATTTCTTATCTTGAATAGGAGTCCTCAGTGCCATACTTTATCGAACGCTTGACTCACATCCAGAAAGACTGAAGTGCAGTATAGCTTCTTTTCAAACGCTTGGTTTATGGTTTGCGTTTGTTGGACAGTTGAGTGATCTTGTCTGAATCCGAATTGATGTGAAGGAATCCAATGATCTATCGGAATTTCGGCGTTTATTCTCTGAAGTAATAACCTTTCCAATATTTTCGAGATTATTGGTAAAAGGCTTATGGGTCGATATGATGTCACTTCGTGTGGATTCTTGCCCGGTTTCATTATCATGAGTACTTCTGCTGTTTTCAGTGATTTGGGCCAGTGCCCGATTCTTAATATAGCATTAAAGATGTAGGTTATTAATCTCAAAGAATTGAAGAAAATAAATTGTAACTCGTTTTTTCATTTATGTTTGGAATTCCTCAGAGGGTTACCACTTCTTTGTTCAGCGCATCTTCGTTAGCTGGTTCCACATCTCCTTACATATCACATTCAACCCCATAAACTGTCCTATCATTCATTATGAATAAAAAAATATAATGGCCTTCATTTTCATAATTCTCTGGACCGAAATATTTCTTATTTCCATAGCACAATGACACAATAATAACACAAAACTCCACTTGACGATAGAGAAATTCTATTTCGAATATTCGTTGAAGGAAGTTTGAATGTTTAAATCATCGATAATAACTCACAATCCTTCAAGGCTTCTATATGAAATCGAAATTTTCAATCATTTAGGATTTCCTGGATAAAAATTACCTTTATGTATCATCCCAATTTTGTGAAAAAAAAAAAAACATGAAAAACTTCACTGTTATCACCGCATTAGAGAAATACCTTAATAATCAGTATACAAAATCACATTCGAGTAAGGTAAAGTACCTAATTTGGACTAGATTTTTCCGCTCTACCACTTTTGTTTGAAACTTTTTCTCACTAAACCTTCTCATGTGCGAAAATATCAGAAAATTTTTCATATTATAGAAATCTCTAGTTTGTGATGCAGCGTTGAGGTTTCTATATTATAAAAAATTGAATTTTCCCGATTTTGTCATCCCTAACTTTGAAAGCGATTTTTTCACCCTCTGTATCATGAATCGCGATTTCGATTTTAAAGCGGATACAAAACTGAAAATGTTACATCAAAATAACTTGAAATTTTCTAAAGAATCTATTTCTGCAATAAAAAAATGGTGTTCTAATCTGAAAAACGGAAGTTGACGTCATTTCCGGAAAAACCGGAGGTGCTCATGCCTTGAAAATATTTTAGATTTCATCAGCATCGTGAAATACTTATAAGTGATGAATTTCATGAAAACACGTTCAGTAGTTTCCCGTATAAATATGGGTGAGGTTCCTCGTGAAAGACCCTGTATAAAGCTTACATTGTCAAATTACTATTTGCATAAAACTCTTCTTTAAGAAATTTTCACTTCTAAATCAAATATTATCTAACCTGGACTCGAAGTATCAGGTTGTTTGACATTTTCGGGTAACCATCCAGGAGGCATTGAATCCATTGGATGATCTGGATCCAGAGACTGGGCCATCAACATATTCATGTCAAATGCTTCCTCATCAAAGGATTGTTGAGTACTATCATCGTCATCCGGATTATCAGAGGGTTCTAGTTTCGGTTTGAGAAGAGGTTCTTTATAGTCCATAAAATGGGGAGAACCCTGGAAATTTTTTGATCAATGATCTATTTGAAAGAAAACAATTCTTAGTAATTTTTCTATTCCATAAGAAAGATGTTAACACGTATTAGAGCAGTATTTCAGCGGTGAAATTATTCAACAGATCCCTTAACTTTTGAAAGTATTTTTATTTCACCATTGCAACGGTCACTTCACACGCAATATCTTGCAAATGCTTTCATAAATTGTCATACTAATATTAGGTGTACAAATAAGTTTCCGCGGTTTCTTATAAAAATTAGAATTTATTGTAAAGGAAAAGTACATTCCGTTTTATTCAAAGTATTTTCCATCATTTGCCACTACTTTTCCCCGTCTTTCTGGCAACATTCGGATACCCCGTCGAAAAAACTCTTCATCTTTTGACGCTATCCACAAATCTACCCAATTTTGGTGTCTTCATATGATGTGAAGCGCTGGTCAGACAGACCATGTGCCATCGACCGGAACAGATGATAATCAGAAGGGGCTAAGTCTGGTGAATACGGCGGGTGGGGTAAAACTTCCCAGTTGAGTGTTTCCAAGTATGTTTTTACCGGCGCCGCAACATGTGGACGAGCATTATCGTGTAAAAGAATAATTTTGTCGTGTCTGGAGTAGTAATGGGCGCGTTTTTCCTCAAGTGCCCGACTCAATCATCAATTGTGTTCGGGAGAGAGCTCCAGTAATGGTTTCGCTTGGTTTCAGCAATTCATAATACACGACACCAAGTTGATCCCATCAAATACACAGCATGAGTTTTTTTCCATGAATATTCGGGTTAGCTGTCGATGTTGATGGTTCGCCGGGCTTAACCCATGACTTTCTCTTCTTTGGATTATCGTAGTGAATCCATTTTTCGTCACCAGTGACTATACGATGCAAAAAACTCTTTTTTTATTCCTGGCAAGCAGCATTTCACTCATGCATAATCGGCGTTCAACGTCTCTCGGCTTTAGTTCATATGGAACCCAATTTCCTTGTTTTTGAATCATTCCTAACGATTTTAAACGATATGAAATTGCTTGTTGAGTCACTTGTAGAGTAAGTGCAAGTTCTTTTTGCGTTTGGGACGAATCTTCCTCCAATAGTGCTTCTAATTCCATGTCTTCGTACACTTTCGGCCTTCCACTGCGTTCTTTGTCTTTAACGTCAAACTCACCGTTCTTAAACTTTTGAAACCATTCCTGACAACTTCTCTCACTTAAAGCAGCTTCACCATATGCTTCTAGAAGCAATCGATGCGCCTCAGCTGCAGATTTTTCACATTAAAGAAGTAAATCAAAAGTTCCCGCAAATGATGCTTATTCGGAATAAAACTTGACATTTTTGCACGAAAAAAATTACGTGATGCTGATACGGAATCACTAGTACTTTAAGGTTATGGTGTTGCCAGATGACTAAACTTGGGATATTACGTTTTACATCTGACAATTTCTCCATAACCTTCTGGTGGGGCCATGTTTTGACAAACCGCGGAAACTTATTTGTACACCTAATAGCTGCGTTCAGCTGGGCGTCGGAATCGGCTGAACAGCATTGCTCCTACTGACGGCAAATTACAGATATTTATTTATTTATTTGACACTGCATTCAGCAGGAATGATGGAAACTTCCTATTGAAAATGGAAATTTTACAATAAAATATAGAAGATAAAACAAAGGTATCCAAATTGAAGCATACTCGAGTGTGTTTAATGTCTTCACCAGACATATCTCAAAATCTGAAATTTACATAATGCAGGAACCTTCTTTGAATTCATTCAACTGTACGTATATGGCAGACATAAAACAGCGCTCACACTAGGAAGCTATACTCAAGTATTGGCCTGACCAGGGAAATATATAAGGTTCCAAAAAGAACTCCCTTGAATTCAGCAGAACAAATCCCAATGTGCGGTAAGCCCTGTTAGTCGTCCTGGCAATGTGCTCCCTAAAATCAAGCTGACAGTCCAATACCACCCCCAAAAAATTAACCTCCTCAACCCGAGACATCCACCAATGTTTAAATGGTAAGCAAATAATTAATCTCCGCTGTGAAACTGATGACTTTACACTTAGCGATGTTAAAGTATAAACAATTATAATATAATTATAACGAATCATCCAAGCATGAAAAAGGTCCCATCCGTCCTGCAACCTAAGCGTATCTGTCAAACTGTCGACGGTTCCTCTGGGTAGTGTACTGAGCCCTCTTTTGTTCATTGTATACACCATCATGTTTCGTTCATACCTCCGATACTGTAGTTCGCATTTCTATGTGGATGACACTCAGATCTACCTTTCTTTTCCTGAGGAGAATATTCATCTTGCTGAGGGTAGGATTAACGCGGATTTGGAGTCTTTTTCCAGTGTTGCACAGGACCATCTTCTTCGGCTCGATCCGAAAAAATCTCAAGTAATAGTATTAGGCAATGATGCGCAGATTTCCAAGATCAGACAAACAATCGAAATCAAACTTGATGATGAGTGTCTCCCTTACTCAAACTATGGGAAGAGTCTTATGGTAGACTCCAAGATGCGGTTTAGGGAACATGTCAGCAATGAATTGAGAGTGGCATACTATAATTTAAAGATGATATATAGTCACAGAAAGTACCTGTCACAGGAGATGAAAAAGATGCTCTGCGATACGTTTATCCTCTCACACTTCAATTTCTGTAGTAGTGTTTCTGTACCTTGTTTGGATGGTCTCGATCGATATCGAATTCAGAAAGTTCAGAACTCATGCCTAAGGCTGGTGTACGTACGACGTACGACGTAGGGAACACATATCTCCGGCTCTAAAATAATCTGGCTGGCTGAATATGGGCAATAGGGCTCAGGTACACATGGCCCCCTTTTTTTTTTCAAGATAATGAAGTATGCGACGCCTGCTTACCTGATGTTCTTAATTTGAATCTTAGAAGAAGAGCTTTATTGACAGTACATAAACATAGAAAACAGATTTTCAAGAGATCATTTTCCTACAATATTGCTCATGTGAACTCAATCTCTTCTTCTTTGCATCTTAAACAGTCGCTAGCTATATCTGAGAAACAACTGAAAACGACTTCTTTTACAATCGCAGAACCAACTATGTTAATAATAATAAAAAAAAAGAACAAAAGAATTAATAAATCAAATTGTAACAACTAACTCTAGTGGAGCGCATAAAAATTGTAAAATCTCGGAATCCAGGGCAAGTCAATGAATCTTCATAAAAACTGTTCGACGGCATTGTTGAAAGCTCAAATAAAAAGTTAAAAAAACTGACCGATCTCGATTATATCAATTTATAACAACAATTTACTGAAAAATGAGAGGGACAAGAGTAAAAAAAAATGTTTACAGTAAAGGTTTCAATTTTATACCTAATAAATTATATTGGCATACTAACTTGAATATCAATTTATTAATATTTATCAAAAAATAACGAGTTACAAAAATAAAATTATTATCAACTATATACATTTCTACATTATTGTTCATTATTGTTGTCGTCATCGTCATCGATCTCATTGATGTGGATTGTGGGTGAAGGATTTGTACAGCTGTTACCATTGCATTCTAAGCAAGCTACAGTGCAATTTAGTCCACTTTTCCTGCACCCACAAGATGCTCCGCATCCTGTTTTGCACGTGCAAAAATCATTTTCAGTAAGGCTTCTGGAGCGGGTAGATGGGTCATTGTTTGCGGCATCAGTATTCCGCATTCATATTTCCAACTCCATTCTTCTGGTGATATTTCTCTTCCAAGCCATGTTTGAATTTGCAGATATACTCTTTTGAAGTGTCCAAAAGCGGCATCTGCAGTAGGTGGCAAAGACGGTAGTTTAACGCAGGTATTTTTAGCAGTTGCTTTCAAAAAGAGTTATATCTTAATATATTTAAATCTTTTATTTTTTGTTAGCAGCGTATAAAGCAAGAGTGCATGTAACACCAGCGTTAAAAATGTCATTAACATCTTTGCATTCATTTTTGAAAACTGTCGCAGCATTTTGCAAGTCCATCCGTTTTTCGAAATTTTTGCGAACACATTTTTGCCACGTTGGAGAAAAGCTGACGTCGTGTCACAGCCAGTGAAAGCATGTAAGAACAGAATATGCTCCTTACACTTTGGTAATACTCTTTCTAAGCTCTTAGAAGAGTACACTTTTGCGGTATTTTGCCTTTGGGTGGTTTTCGAAAATAAATTTCTCGGTCAGTTGGTGACAGAGCAGTCAATAGAACTAAAACATCTACATTTTTTAGGTGGAGAACATACTGATGTGACGTTTTCTTTTTTTAAATGAGCACTGATACATCCTTTATTGATATATTTTTGTCTGCATACTGAATGCACGTAGACAAATTCGCGAGTATTTAAATACTCAGACAATCCATCCGCTATTTCTGCAGAAGCAGCTTTCAGCGTTGATATTCCTCTAGTTACCTTTACAATATCTCCTAGTTCGGAGCTTAATTGAGAACTAGATCCGATTTTGTCGCAAATAAGGCAATCATTACTTTGATTATCATCACTATTCGATGATTCACTCATTTTGATAAGAAGCTGTAACAAATATTAGTAATATTAATAACTAACGTTCATATAATGATTAGTAAATAATGCTATTGAATTTTACTATAACATTATAACTTTCATCATCGATTTATTATAGAATAAACTATTAAGTATTAAAAATTTATTTCATAAGTGAGTAATATAAATAAAAACAAATACTTACTATCTATGCCACTATTTTCAAAGTTTGTAAAACACAATTATGTTGAGTAATTAACTATTATCGCATGAACTGCACAACAATAAATATACATAAGTTGCAAATAAACAAAAATCAGAAATATTTTTCTCAAAACGCACAAAAATAGCTACGTATTTAGCCTAGCTAGGTGCAACGTGTACTAATTTGTTAGGGACCGCGTCAACAATGCCCAACAGCTGCTGTTGTCCCTTCTATAATTTCCCCCCCTCACCTTTGTACCTGCAGTCCCTTGAGGCCCAAGGACAAGTTTGTAATAGTTCTCCTTTTCCAAATATAACTTTAAACTAATGAAAATAAAAGAAAACTCCGAAAAATTAATAATTATTCATTTTAATAATTAAAAAATTGAGATCCGACAAAATAATTTTTTTAACATTTTTCTATATGCTGTTAAAAACACATTTCAAAAATTTATATGAAGATTCATTGACTTGCCCTGGATTCCGAGGTATAAATCTTACGGCGCTCCACTACTCTCCAATATATTTAACCCCCACGTTCTGTTTCCACACAGTTTCTGTAATCAGATAACTGCAATTATTAAGGCCTATTGTATTTTCTCTTTGTTTCATTAATGCCTATATGAATAGGTTGTAAGATTTGTATATTTGGGAAAATAACAATAAATGTATTATTATTATTATTAAAAATCTCGATCTGAGAATAATGTCAAGATCATTTATGAAGATAAGGAGTAAAACCGGAACCCAGTGGGGCCCCTGTGGTTCGCTAGATCAAACAATGAATAGTCCCGAAGTAAAATTTCCCTACTTAACAATCAGGCTACGACCAACCACAAAGGATCCAAACCACGGCAGAAGAAGAGAACCAGAAATGCCCTCCAATTTCGATATAAGGATGTCTTGATTGACCCTGTTGAAAGCCTTACAAAAATATGTATAAATAGCGTCAATCTGTGAACCCAACTCGACACATTCGATAATAAATTTAACATATAAGATCAGGTTTGACCACGTTGACCTACGCCTCCGAGATTTCATGATAAAATAATAAGTTGTTTAGGAGCTTTATATATCATAGTGAATGGAAATGCCGCGATAGTTCTCAGTGTTGGATGTCAAACATAACTTGAACACGGTTACTGGAAAACTCATTTTCCAAAATTCGGGAAAAACACCACGCTGAAGGGACATATTGAATAAAGTACAAATGGACGCAGACAAGGTATTCAAACACTTCTTCAAAAACAAAACGTTGGTAACCCGGTAGACAGCTTCGACTTCGTGCTTGATAATATCTCATATACCACTCCAGATGTGAAACGGCACTAACTCAAATTAACTTTGTGTCGACTTGACCTCGGGAGGAACAATCAACTTATCATCATACATATCTCACAAAACATTCAGCGAAAAGATCAACTATTGCCGACCCACCAGAAAACGTCCTTCCCCTAAAGGTCATCTGCTCGAGTAGATTACAAGCCTTCCTCTATGAATTAAGGTAGGACAAAAAATATCGCGGGTTGCCATGAATGTTATTTTCGACATTTCGCAAGTAAGAAGTGAAGAGAGATCTGCCAAGGTCTTACAAAGGTGGAGCAACATCGAGAACTCGTCATAATCACTACGGCGTCGCGTCCTTACAAATCTTTTATGCACACCCCTCTCCGCACTCACCATTATGAGTTTACTACTGAACCAGACACGAAACTTAGTGCACTGTGTAGCTTTAATCGATATGAAGCGATTTAAGCCATTGTGAAGTACGATCCACACATTTCATCCGTCCTGAGGTGCAGTCCACAAAAGCCAGAAAGTCGTTCAGACCAACGTAATCACCCCTGTTGAAGTCAAACTGCCCAACAATATCCGCCGCACCACCACCTTCGTTACGGAAAATTTGGTAAAACCAAGGTCAAGTGCGTTCCACGACTATTAGGTAACACACAAACCTGAGTAATTCCAGCGAAATGCAGGGAGCCGACAAAAGAGAATATTTTTCACAATTATCTCCAAGAGAGAAATGGTAATCAATGAGGCCCGTTCTCCTAATATTGTAGTTACCACAGATACCCAACCTTGACTCCGGATATCGCAGCGATAACTCCCCGACCGCCAGACCATGCGTGGCATATCTCTCCTCAGTAGTATTCTACGGTAAGCATACTCCACCACCTACAATCTTTTTTTGATGTGAAAAATTCTCAAAAATGTAGTATACAGGGTGGAACAGGGTGCGTCATGTGACAGTGGCCAATACCCACTTTCTTATTTTAAATGCACAAAAGAAAATCACTAACTTCTGCATAGCTCTCATTTTAGTTGTGGACATTACTGTGTAGAGCTTTGTGGTACAAAAAGCAACCCACAGTTAACAAAATCCTGCTCATCTTTAATCCTTGACTCCTAAAGTACAGGAAAACATAAACAAGCTGGTAAGGCCGCAAATTATTAGCCAATAAATTGAAGATAGGAAATTACCAAACAATCGGTGTAAACAATGATAATTGAGGATGTTCTGTTGAGCAGATGTTTCCAATGCTGCAAAAACCGAAACAATTGAAATTTAAAGTATGTAACTGACTTAGGGAAAAGTTTACTGGCATGTCACCTCAAAACAACAAAATCAATAAATAGGGAAGCCCTCAACACACAATCAGACACCATTTATTAATATGAACAAAAACTCAATGAAAAATCAATAATAAATTAAGAAGCAACCCATCTAATTGTGCTGTTATTAGAATCACATCTGCAATATTTGAAAGTTGGGTTACATGAATTTATTTTTGAATCATTAAGTGTTGCCAAATCTACTGAATTGTCAATAGATATACTTAGGTGCTCATTTATTAGCAGAACCAACTCGATATCTATTCTATTTCTATTATAATTATGACCCTCATTCTTTATTACAATTACTACTTTTAAATATGCCTTATGAAGATAAATAGTAACCTGTAGTTAATGGATACCTATCACTTCAAGACAAAGATTTGGAATTCATTTGTGATACATGTAAATACATTGAAAATATCTAATTGAATGTTGAAAATGCATACTATATGATAAGAAACTCCATTATAAGTAGATTTGTTTTCAGTTTGTTAATTTCAATGTATTCACCTGGGAATGTAGAAAGAGTACAAATATTATATTCACTAAAGTTTTTCAGAAAATACTAAGTAAATTTGAATTTTGAGAATTGGTTTGATTCCCTTTTGGTAAAATAGTTTTAAAATAAGAGGAAGAAAATTATGAATTTTGTTTTCTCCATCCTCCATAGCAAAGGAGATAATCAGCTTAGTCCCATGTATTCAGAATAAAAATATTTGAATATTTTAAATACCTACTTGGAAGTGGGACTGTCTCATAATTTGTTGTTGACTAGGATTTGCTTTTTGTATTGGTATAGGATGTTTATGTATTGATTGTTCCTCTAAATGAATTTTTTTTGCTGGAGGCGTTGACGATGTTGCCTGAGGAGATTTCACAGCCGCTGGTATAGGACTACTACTTGGTCTTTGTTGAACAGGTCTTATAACTTTCTTCACAGGTTTTATAGGCTTTTTCATTGTATTTTTTGGTCAGGAAAGCTATTCATTCCATTACTAGTATCCTAAATAAGATATGTATTTAAATTCAGATAATAATCATTAATTAACCATTGACCATACTTACAATATTAGATGAACCATTATCTGTAAGTCCCTTTACTTTAAGAGTCTCAGCTACTCTCATAAACGTTGGAATTTCTTCTTGACTTACACTAACCTGCCCCTGATACATAAATTGAAGTAAGCTACATAAAGCGGTGTAATCTACATCTTGAAGAATTACAATTGGATGTTTGCAAGGATTTATTCTGAATAGTTCCTTGAAATAAGGACTACAAACTGATAATACTGTTTTGTGAGCTTTAATATATTTTCCTTCAGTAGCTAGCGTAACATCCACTAAATCCTCTTCCTTATACAAAGCATGGAACCCTGAGCTCAAATTATTATGGAAGTTGTTCCAGCAAAGTGAAAATTGTTCTCCCTCCATGATTAAAGTCTATCTATAAATAAAACTGAGGAATTCACTTCCATCAATGAATGTACTTTTGAGGATTCCTTTTAACTTACTTGGATTTTTCAAATTGTTTGAATAACACATTTGATCATTGAATTTATATCAATATTCAATCAGAGCCTAATTTATTTTAAGTGTTTTTGAACTCAATAGAGGTGTTAGATTAATAATCTAAAAATTTCCAATTTCAAACTTCCATATTTACTTTTTTCAACAAAAACTGAAAAGCCGCAAAAAATATGTTGTAATTATCTATGGTCATAATCCAATTTCAAATCTCTATGGTCTTCTGTAGGCTAAAGTGACCATAGGTTCTATGATCTGAAATTTTGGATTATAAACGGTACATGAAGAAAATCGACAGTATTAATGAAATTGGTAGAACTTTACCTTATCCCCAGTGGGAAACGTTTTTCTGTTTGAATTCATGATCTGACATTTCGACAGAAATTGTGAGGTTATATTTATCTCGCAAGAATTTAAATTATACTCAAAGTTAAAATTTTGCCGTGATTTATCGTACATTTTCTTTGTGATGACAATCGGAAATTCATTGATGGAAAGATATTCATCATTACTATGTTTCATTTCTTGAATTTATGTGTTTATGTCAACGGAATGAATGGAAATAGATATACAATGGGTTGTTTACTATAACCCAAAATAGTGAATACTTTTTCAAGGATGAATTGTGAAGGAAAATCGGATTTGCGATGCTATAGTCATAAAATCGGCTGCGACCTCTAAAGAAATCTTTGGCTGGCCACCAAGTCGCCTCAATCTTTTGTGTGTTGTACCATCTGCCGCTGAAATTGATGCCTCGTAATACCGACTAAACCAATCATACTTTGAAAGACTACAAATTCGTCTTTTATACTTATTTCATTCATTTGTCCAAACGAAATATAATACAGAGAGACCGAGAATAGAAGCTATTAGTTCAGGGAAAGCGATAACCCAACATGTTGATTTCGATTTTTAAAAATAATTAATTTCTCCGGAACAAGACAGTTATCAGAGACAAAATTGTACTAATCGATTGAATATTGTGGACTGAATCTTTAAAAAATTCACATAAGTTTTCATCACTGGGGTCATTCTAAAGTTACATCCCATCAAGGAAAAATTCAATTTTCGAAAATTAATTTCTTCGGGATGGTTATCAGAAAAAAAGTTTGCACCAATCGATTCGCTATTAGGGACTGAATCTTTAAAAATATCCACAAGCGTTTGTACCAATCTATTAATCATTGCCAATTTAATTGAAATAAAATATGATACGTATTTTTCATTATATTGCAAAGGAAAATGGGAAATATACAATAGACAATATTTATTCTTCATTGATCCTAAAAATTCCATTCTCGATTAATAGAGATGCTCACTATTTGAATAAGCTCTTGCTTAATTATCCTTAATTATCTTCTATTAAAATATGTTATAATGTTCAATATAATGCTATTCATTCTTCTTTAGTAATCGACACATCTGTTCTTCCTCAACTTTTTAATCTAGGCAACCCAAAATACCTTATTTTCGATGTAATATTGTTATAAATGAAAATTTGAGGATATTATACTACGTTATTCTTCCGAATGTTATTTTTGGTGTTAAATTCAGGTATAAAAACTGAAATCAACAATGTTTCTAATTCATTGGATAAGCGAAAATAAACACATTTCTATGACATCTTTCCATTTTTCTGCAGCAATGTCAAAAGTCAACAGAAAATTCTCATCTGTAGGCGCCCACTGGGGATAAAGGTAAAGTCCAGCCATGAAATTAAATGCAAATTAATTTCATTTAAACGTATTTTAAATCAATTATTTCGATAAAAAGCGAAATCTCCTCACAAAAAGAAGGAGAAAATTTATGATAAAATTGTCATTTGTTATTTGGCAAGTTGTTCAAATGATGACATTTGACATGTGTTATGGCAATATTTTTATTTATTCGCATTTGTTCTTGAAGAAACATAATTGAAAAACAAATTTTACTCTGTAATTTTTGAATGGAGCTTAGATATTCGAACATGTAGCTTGAGACGTGATAATTTCAAGCAATTGGTTTTAGTTTTATCTTTCATACAAATCAAACTTCAGGGCATGAAATTCTTGACCTAGGTAAATGTTTTTCCTGTGTTCTCAAAACAAATCAACAGGCTCTTACAGCATTACCTCATTTGAACTGGAAATATAGGATTTGACATAAACACTAAGTGTATCAGGAGGATGCAGATTTTATTTACTTTTGTAACTTTTGCTTGGATAGTACACCAAGGTTGGTAAAGAAGCAAATGTAGTTGAAAGATTAACTTATATTCATCAAAAGCATTATATATTGAATTTCCTTTTTTTCTCAGGTGCTTATGGAAGTGTAGTAAGCCATGCAATCCAAACAAAGACAAAATGTGAGTTTTATGACGAATCGCAATGTACGACTCCACATGATCCTAACTGTACAAAAATAGAGGAATGTGAATCATCAGATGATGGTAAAAGGAGTCACTGTTTCGTGGTTTGGACTGAGAATGAAAAGGGCGCAATGAAAGTTTCTTTGAAGGTGACTATCACTTGTTAAATGTTTTATACTCCATCATAAAATAATAGTGATTGCATGAAAACTTGAGTTCATAAGAGAGAATCTTGAATTTCAAGCAAATGATGGCTATATAGACGATTTTATGTAATTTGTGAATGATTTACTTTGATATCAATACTGATGTTTATCTGTCTCAGTACTCAAAGGTGAGTCTGAAAAAACAAAGCATCAGGATGTAATTTTATATTCAGCACTTAGGCATACTACTCTATGCATTTGCAGTAACTTATGGAACTGAGAGGTTATCTGGTAATCTTGACTTTCATACCGGTGGATTGTGGGCGGCGCTTAAAATGAGCAGCAACGTTGCCAGGTCGTGCGTTTAGGCGGGTATTTGAAGAATGACTCGTAGCGGTAATATTTGGCGTTCTTGAACTGATTGTAAATATTTAATATTTGATAGTTCATATTGGTAAAAGTTACTTTCAAGTCGTTATTATATAACAAAAGCTTAACTTACCTAATCACCCCGGACCCAATATCAAAAATAAAAGTCTCGACTAACCTAATAACCTGACAAAAAAACCATGTGAAATATAAAAATTGGGCGATAAACTGCAAACTAACCTAATTATCTGATCATTTCTATTAATTGGTAAATAATTTTCATTAAATCGCCAGTCAAATATTATTGAAAAAAAAAAAAAAAAAAAACAAATTATTTTCTAAGGACCAATATCAATTTTCCAAGATATAATCATTGCACAATCTGGCAACAAAATGCTCGTGGCTCATGCGCAATTCGGGTCATTAAATCCCATCGGTATAAAAAGTCAAGATTACGGTTATCTGTAGAATCCTCAATTATATTTGGTATTCTACAGAATTGTGGAGAAATTATAATCCTCCAAACAACATGTAAAGTGCACATGTAAAATGCACAACCACAAATGAACTAAAGACAACACAGACCTTAGGATTAAACTTGAAAGAGAGAGAGAAAAGAACTTTAATAATACAGAATCAAATGGCTATCGACCAAAGTCTTCCAGCTAGTTATTTACATCTTAATTTGATAATTTATTAGTATTTGAGTAGTTTGTTATTATCTTCTTATTTATATTAGAGATTGTAGATGTTATAAAGAGGAAGTACTGGAAATTTAGCCTTCTCAGTGGTGTCTCTATCATATCTGTGCAATAGAGGCTCCAGAATACCTATGTTATTCCAGTTCTTTATGAATTTAATATCTAATCTCTGCAGCCTTGCCAGCATTGGTTCCATTTATGTCAATCTATATAGCAGGATGTTAGGGGTTATTAGGATGTCTCAACTTTTTTTTTTTATTATAATAGTTGTTACAAGCAATCAGAAAAAAAATTCTGTAAGCTCATTTGATGGCTTCAGAGCTGGGCGCTCCTAAATGTCATGATGAGGTCCTGTCCAGTGACAATTCCTCTTCAAGTCTCCTTCAAATCTGCTGGCCATTTTCTTTTAAGTTGCCGATCGTTCTGCAATTGAGTCAGTGGTTGTAGCAAAGTGTTTGTGTGGCTCTCAAGCTTTGTGTGATGTTTGCTGCTTTTTTTCTGTTATGACGCTCTTTACATAGGGTATCTTCAGGTCTTCATGTAGTGTTTGATTTGTAACGTACCACGGGCATTTGTTATCATTCTGAGGATTTTAGATTGGCTTCTTTGGATGATAGACATGTTCAATTGCTGGTACATCCCCAGATCTCGATTCCGTGAGGTCCAAATAGGCTTTATTATAGTTTTATAGATCAGAATTTTATTTTCCAGTGATAGTTTTGACTTCCTACCAATGAGCCAGTGTAATTCCTTTGCCTTCAGGTCTGTTTGTTTTCTTTTTTTGACTACATGCTCCTTCCAGATAAGCTTTTTATCCATGTGTAATCCGAGGTATTTCACTGTAGGGGATTCTGGTATCTGGACGTTGTTAATTTTACTGGTGGACACTGGCCTTTTCTCAGTGTGAAATTGACTTGTACAGATTTGGTCTCGTTGATCTTTATTCTCCATTTATGCAGCCATTCTTGTATCTGGTCTGAATGAGTCTGTAACAAGTGAGAAGCTTCTACCGGGTCTTCATCGCTCGCTAGTATGGCTGTGTCGTCCGCGAATGCACCCAGTACTGTGTTTGGGTTGGTTGGTAGGTCTGCAGTGTACAATAAGTACAAAATGAGGCCAAGAACACTGCCTTGTGGTACCCCAGATGATATTGGAAAATTGTTTGATGTTTTGTCGTTCACTCTTACCCTGAATTTTCTTGTGTCTAAATAGAACCTCAAAACTTTGTAGTATGTTATTGGAAGATATTTTCTAATCTTGTACAGTAGGCCGAGGTGCCAAACCTTATCAAAAGCTTGACTCACGTCAAGGAACGCTGATGTGCAGTATTTCTTCTTTTCGAGTGCTTCGTTTATGACATGGCTTATTCTGTGTGTTTGTTGCACTGTTGAGTGAGCTGCTCAGAAATCCAAACTGGTGGTGTGGTATCCATTGTTCCGTATTTGGGTCTGTGTTGAGTCTACGGAGGACAAGTCTTTCGAGGACTTTGGAGGTGACAGGTAGCAAACTAATTGGCCGATATGAGGTCGCACTGCTGGGATCTTTCCCTTGTTTTGGAATTAAAATAATTTCTGCTTTTTTAAACTGCTGTGGCCATTGATTCAGTTTCAGTATAGCATTGTAAATTTACTTAAGTAGACTGATTCCCTTATCTGGTAACTCTCTAAGCATTTTCGGTGTTATTTTGTCAATTCCTGCAGTTTTTCTTGTATTGAGGCGACAGAGTTCGTCCTGGACTTCAGTCGTAGTGAAAGGTTTAATTGGTGCTGTGATTTTGGGTATCTCTAGGAGTTCTCTTTCTATCTCGTTATCTCTGGCGTCGTTGTGGGGGTGAATACTGTGGCAAGGTGTTCGGCAAATAGCTTGGCTTTTTCTTCATCGCTTCTGGCCCAATGTGTGTTAGGTGCTGATGTATTACTTATAGCTGATATATGCGTTTTTGGTTATTTGAAATTCTTTATTGGTTTCCATATTGAATTATCAAATCTGCTTAGATTTGAGATATATTCTTGAAATGAGTTTTCTTTTAATTCCTTGATTTTCGCTCTAAGTCGATTGGTTGTTTTAATCAGGTGTGTTTTTGTCAGCTGGGGAGTGCGTTTGCTGCCATCTTGCTCTTGCTCTTCTCTTCTGTGCAATTAGTTCCTTAATTCCTTCAGTGATATTGTAGGTATAATTTGTCACATTGATTACAGGAGTTGCTTGTTTCACTGCATGTATAATTAGGTTGTTGAATGTTGATAGCACTTCTATTTCATCAGGGTTTTCAGGCTTACGTTCAGGCTTACCGTCTCATTGATATTTTCTCGATATTCGTCCCAATTGGAGCTCCTATTGTGCAGTCTGGGAATTTGTTTCTTGTGGATTATGAAAGCACTGATTGTTGCAATTATGGGAGAATGATCCGAAGACAGGTCATAGCTTGCTTTAATGTCCATGTAAGAATGAGATAAGCCGTTTGTTACGTGGCGTGAACCAAATAGGGTATTTTTGCAGTTGTAATCTCCTCCGGCGACGAATTTGGGGCCCAGTGTTGAGAAATAGTCGTTGAAGTTTTCTTTCTTAATGTTGTGACGTGGGGGGGCAGTAAACTGCGGACACTGTTATTTCGAATGATGCAAGTTCTACCTTTATTGTTGTGGCCTGTAACAGATCTTTCCTGTATTCTGGCAGTTCAATATGCCTTGTCGAATTTTTTCACAATGATGGCTGAGCCGGCGTGAGCGGTGCTATCCGGATGATTCGAGTGGTAAGTGGTATATTGCGGTATTTTGAAGTAAGACCTTTCAGTGAAGTGAGTTTCGCTTATCAGTAAAATGTCTATAGAATTATGATGGAGAAAAACTTCTATTTCGTTTTTGTGTTGAAGAAGGCCGTTGGCGTTCCATTCTGCTATTTTTAGAAAGTTATTGAATTTTACTGATGAGAGTGGTTAACATGTTCAACATCATAGTGTTTTGTTGAATTAGTTGTTGAAACATAATTTTGAATTCACCCAGGAATCTGTCCATTATATTAGTGATATCATATGGTTGTTCAGGTTTGTTTATGTTGTTGGTTGCGTCTACATAGCTTCTTGTGTGTTGCTGGGCGTGATGTGGTAGTTGGGATGATTGTTCCTGGTGACTTGGTTGTAATCTTGGAAATTGTTGGTTATTCAGAGCTGGTGGTGTTTGCTGTATTTGTGTTGTGGAGAATATGTTATTGAGTTTCCTATTGGAGTGTTGGATGTTTTTCTATTGTTTGCATTATTATTTATTAATAGTTTGGGATAGAACTCGCAACCCTTGTAACTTGCTGGATGGGCCCCACCACACAAGGCACATATTGCTGGGGAATCTTTACTTTTCTTACAGGTTGTAGTGTTATGCGGTTCCCCACATTTCACACATACGAAGGGTCTGTTGCAGTTTTGGAGTGTCCATATTGCTGGCACCTTGTACATTGTGTGATTCCTCTTGTTTTTATTGGTGGTTCGATTTTTACTGCTCTGTTTTGGGGTATTTCAGTTTGTTGTTTTCTGAGGGTTCTAAATCTACAAAGAAGAGGTTTAGCGGCTCTTCAGTTTGTCTATGCCTTCCATTGATTATGTTCCTTACTTTATGTCCGTTATTTTTCAGATCTTGCCTAATTATATTGATGTCTGTTGTGTAATGCAGCTGTTTGATCACTACTCTATATGCATGATCTTCTTTGGGTTGATAGGTGTGGTGAATTATATCTCTGTCACACATGAACTTTATGAGTTTTCTGTAGGATTCTGGTGTAGTGCTGTTTACCTTGATTGTGTTGTCTGCTAGGCATTTGGTGGTGTATTCTTCATCTTTTACAACAGCTTTTAATTTTCTTGCCATTTATGTTTTTAAGGCATATTCTTTCTGCTATTTTCAAGTTTTTGATCAAAGCCCTTGATTTATTCGCAAATATTATGTGACCATAGGGTTTTGATGTTAATTTTTGAAGGTTAGTGATCTAAAGTATCCAGCTCCTGTAATTGCTGCTTTTTCTGTCCTTTTATGTTGTTTGCAGCTTAAATTGTGGTCAATGAGAATACTTCTAAATATTTGCATGTAATTGTTGGTTTTATAATTTCTTCGCCAATTATTTTTCAAATACTTACGTATAAACTGCTCCCAAACTTTCTAAAACCCAATTGATCAATCATGGCTTGACAATTTCTTCAAGTTACTTCAAACAATCGAAACACAAACTACTAACTCCATATATGAAAAGCTAAAATGAAAGACAAGGTTGAACCCATGATAATAATAATAATAACAGATCTTTATTTCAAATAATTCCCAACCTACAAATCAATAACAGGAAAAAACTGAACGAAATGTGTCACAAAAGTTGAGAGTCTACCCTACAAAAACTTCTAGGGTATAAGAGGCTCTCTATTCAATAATAGACTATACAATTGTTTTTTGAATATTTTATGATCCCTCCTTTCTGCATTTCTGGAGGAAGAGCATTGAGCATTTTTAAAGTTCGTTATTCAACCTGTCTCTGTGTGGTACTCAAATTACATTTTGGGAGGTTGTATGCCATTGTCCTTGTCTGGTATCTAACTTTTTATATTTGTATGTTTTCATAAAGCTCCTGATTTTTGTGGAAGAAGAGCAAGCATTCCTGTATTTATAATGCGTATATGCTGAGAATTCCATTTTTTTAAATGTCCCTACATGATTCATTGTACTTCAAACCACATAATGTTCTTAATGCTTTTTTCTGTAAATGAACAAGGTTGGATTTTCCAGATTCATAGAATATTAAACCAAATCTAAGTTTGGATTCAATTGTGACATGGTACACTGTTTTACAGTTTGATGTTTCAGATACCTGGCCACTATTCTGAGAGCATAAGTAGATAGTCCTAGTTTTTCTCCTAAGTAGGCTACATGGTCTTACCAGTTCTGTTTCTCGTCTATCTGCAGACCCAAGAATTTTGTAGATTTTGCAATCAGATATTTTTCATTATTGATATTGACACTACTCGGATTTTCTACTCCTGAATTGGGTGGGTCCAAAGAAATTAGAGTAGTTTTCTTTCTGTTCAGTATCAAGTTATTTTCCTGTAGCCATTGTTCAGCATCTTGCATAATATTTTCTACAGTCTGTTTCAAATCCGGCCATAATGTCTCTACCATAAGCATGCTGTTAGCATCTGCATAATTTATCATCTATAAAGAGGCTTAGTAATTTTTTATTGTATGTCTATTCCAAAATCATTGTTGTATGCAATAAAGAACAAGGGGCCTTCTATACTGCCCTGTGGTATCCCAAATTTGATTCCTTGCACTTCAGAGCTCACTGTCAGTTCCACAATTTGTTTTCTATCTTCAAAATATGATTCAATCCATTTCAAGGCAATCTCTATAATTCCATATCTTCTCAACTTTTTTGTCAGTATTCAAACAATCATATGCTTTAGATAGATCTAAAAATAATCCTAGTGCTAGATTTCTATCTTCAAATGCATCAGTGATCTTTTTTATAAAATAGTAAACAGCAGTCTTAATAGATCTGCCCTTGAGATATCCATGCTGATTGTTGCTAATTATAGTTCTGTGTATGAGATATTGCGTTATTTGATTATAGAAAGTCGTTTGGAAGATTTTTTCAAATGATGGTAATATGCTAATTGACCTGTAATATTCATATTCTTCTGCATTTCCCCTTTCATGTATAGGTTTTAGAATAGCAATTTTCAAATTATTTGGGAATTTTCCTTTTTGAAGGGAATTATTAATTATGTAACATAGGGGTTATATAATTTCCTCAATTGTCTTCTTTATAGTGCTATTCGATACCTCATCTATTCCACTACTGTGTTTATTTTTCATATTTTTGATAATGTCCCTAAGATTGTCTTGTGTTATGGGTTGTATATGGAAAGGCTCTTCAACTTCATCTTCCTTTTCTTTTCTAAGGTCAACTGTATTTTCGGTGTGAGGTTTGGAGCTATGCCAACAAAAAAATTCATTGAATTCATCAGCTATATCTTTTAGGGTAATATCTTTCCGGCAAAATGTTATTTTTTTCCCTATTCTTCAAGGATTTTACCACCGTCCAGACCGCTTTGTTCTCATGATCTGAAGATTTTATCAATGATAGTGGATATAGCCCCAATAATTCTACACTGACCATAATATCGCAAAAGGCTATCAAGTGTAATAGCGAATTATCCATTAATAACACTTTCAGGTCATTGGTCTGACAAGAACTCATATTTCTCTCTCTTATGTACTATAGGCTATATATTATTTTTAGAATCGCTGTTATTTTGATAAGAAATTTGTACCTTATTTAATTAATCTGTTATGTATATTTTCACCTAGGGTTGCTTCACTGATAACGAAATCTGCTACAACAAATCTGATTGTGTGGCTGAGGTGACAAATCTTGACAAGCATTTGTTTTGTTGTTGTGAAGGAAACATGTGCAATCAGAATTTTAAATGGTTGCTGACTCCCACCGAATCACCACCGATGAGTTGTAAGTACTAATAATTGTTTTTTTTATCATTAATGGCGTAATACACAATTTAATCATGACCAGTATTTTGTAATTGTCCATCCAAATCAGTTTACAACGTTCTTTGACGTCTTCTGATTTTCAGCCTCCATCTCTCTCGGTCCTCCCATAAGTTCTCTTCCATTCCCCTGCTCTCATCTCGCCTGTTATTCCCTCTCTCCAGCTCAATCTAGGTCTCCCTCTTCTTCTCCTTCCATGGGGCATCCAATGCAGCACCTGTTTCGGAAGTGTCTCGTCGCCCATTCTCTGCACGTGCCCATACCACCTCAGTTGTTTCTCCTTGATGTCGTCCGTCACCCTATGATCTACCTTCATGATATCCAGGATACTCTCATTCCTCACTCTGTCCAACCGTGATTTTCCAGCCGCTCTCCTCCAGTAATCCATTTCCGTAGCCTCGAGCGACCTTAAGGATCTCTGTTTCAGCTGCCATACTTCACTTCCATAAGTTATTATGCTCTTAATAATGGATTCATACACTCTGTGCTTGTTCTCTCTGGAATTGGTTTTATCCCACAGTATAGCGTTCAATTGTCTGATTGCTCTTCTGCCCAAGTTATTACGGTGTTTTATTTCTTCATCCATGCTTCCGTCGTCTGTTATCCGTATTCCAAGATATTTATATTCCCTACATTTTTGGATAACCTGTTGTTCTTCTTGTATCAAATCACGTTGCTCACCGCCCATACACATATACTTTGTCTTACTGATATTCACCTCAAGACTCCATTTCTGCTATTCTTCTATGAGCTTTCGGGTCATGTACATCAGGTTTTCATAGTCTTGGGCCAAGCAATTGTTGATCAGTGTATATATATATATATATATATATATAAATAAGTATAATAATATAGATCTTAAAGCATTAGAATAATAAATTTTTTTCTTCTTGCCTAAACCTATTCAAATCAAATAGTCATTGTTAAGGCATGACAACATCGTCTATCGGGTCAGCTAATTTACTATATATCAATCTTTTTTCAGCTCCAATTCCTGCGTTATCCCCAGATTCGTTGACGATATTAGAAGTTGCAGTCATCATAGCAGTATTTTTTGTACTGTTGTTCATTTTGATTGTAAGCTATATTTGGTACAGGAAAACAAAAGTATTTAATGAGGTGAGTGTGATGGTTTTCTTTTCTTTTGGTTGTTGTGAATATGATATTGAAGGAAAATTTGTTTCAGTTACCAACATCGGACCCTAGTCCACTACCACCTCCATCACCTTACTTGGACATTAGACCTATACAACTGATAGAAATAAAAGCAAAAGGAAGGTTTGGTGTTGTTTGGAAGGCCCAATTCAAGACTGAAGAAATAGCAGTTAAGGTTTTTCCTGTGCAGGTCAGTGATGAGATATCATTAATTTTACATAGTAGGTACAGTATTACGAATAACAAAAGTTCCTGCACTCTGTTCAACTTCATCTAGCCACGGAAATTAGACACATTTCACTGTTTATATTAATAAGTTAGATTAGGTTTGTTATTTTCCTGTCGAATCGATATGCACTGTTGTCTATATCGCGAAATAGTCCTTTTAAAAATGGATTTCTCGAAATGTTGATTTACTTTTGGATAGAGATTGCACTACAAAAGTTTTCGACTATATGATGGAAAAAATTCTCAAAGATTTTCCAGTTAAATATTATAATTGTAACATTCTCTGTTTATTTTAAGAATGACAAATATGATTAACAAAATAACTACGATCCTGGATTCGAAATAACTCCATATACAAAGATAAGGCCATTTAATGTGATCGTCTAGCAAGGGTAGGACTCTACGTTATGCTTAAGTAATAATTCAGATTGTTGAAAGATAGTTGGGAAACAAGATGGTCAATAAAATAAAATAGTTGAAGCAAAACAATTAACTCTTTATTCAGGGTCTTGAAAATGAAGGGGAAAAAGCCTTAGGCAAAAAAACACTTTATGATGAATACAATAATGTTGAAAAATGATAAGATGAAGCTATAATAATCAATCTACTTGATAAGAACTAAATTGAACCATGAAATAATTGTGGTGGTAATTATACGCTATTGAATGCACAAGGTAGTATCTCTGAACCTATGTGTCTTCGGTGTACTGATGACTTATTGGAGATCCATCGTAGGGGCAGGAGGCCTTGCGTAACTTGTGTTATTCCAGAGTAACAACATCCTCCTATCTCAGATAACAAGCATTAAGGTAATCATCATTACCAGACATCAAAACATTGTGGTTAGGTAAAACAATCAATAGCAATTATGGGAATCACTCCAATAATATGGAATATTTAATGATTAAAGTCATGGTAAAACTAAAAAGCAACAATAATAGCTATTGGTCCCAGGGTATGCGAGACATCTCCTATAAATATTGTGTGAGCCAAGTAAGGAGGAGTGATAGGGAAGATCATAGAGTTCCAGCGGCGGCTCTAGATAAGAAAAGAAATGAAGTACATTCTCTCATGTATATGAATTAAGCGGATCCTGACCGGCATTCATGGCATCAGATCCAAGTTCTAAGAAATCTCATACAGTAATATAGGAATGGTCCACAATCCCGAGATCCCAAAAATATCATGTAAAACAAACAGAAAGTTGAAAATGAAGCGCTCCCGCTACTACGTACATAATTATATAGATAAATAGATACCAGTAAAAAAAAAAAGAAATAAATAATCGAAAGTAATTTCATCACTTGATAGAATAATATTAATAAATAGCGGTAATGAAACATTGATACAAACGGCAGTAAGAAAACATATACAAATAATAATTAGACAACTTACACACAAATGACACTAAGAAAACCTCGAAATAAATAAACAGAAGATAATAATAATAATATATATTGATCCTCTAAGACATGTTTTTTCATTACATGTATAGGATAAGTCATAAAAGACACAAAAAACAATCATTCATTAATACAATCATCAAAATAATCTTTTACTCTATAATAACACTTTTGTAACAATAGATTTTTGATAAATTTCTTAAATTTTAGACAACTTAGAGATCGAATTGAACGTGGCGAATGATTATAAATTTTTATACTTTGATACATTGGTGACATTTCAAACTTAGTGGTCTTGTGTTTAGGGATATAAAGTGTTCCCTCACTTCTGGTGTTATAACTATGGAAACTAGATAACTTAGTTATGCTTTTATCATTTTCTTTAATATAAATAAGATATCTTAGAATAAAGATACAAGACAATGTAAGTATTCCATGCTTAACGAATAAAGGTCTGCAGGACGAGCGAGGTGGTATATTGAAGATCCATCGTAAAATCCGTTTCTGGGCTATGAAAGCCCTTCGAGCATCAGAAGAGTTTCCCCACAGTAGGATATTATACGACTATCGTCTATAAACTAAACTGTAGTAGATGTTAATCAAAGACTCTTTAGGGAGCAGATTTCTAACCCTATATATAGCGTAATATGCACTATTCAATTTACCACATAAAAATTCAACATGCGTAGCCCAGTTCAAGTTGCTATCCAGACAGATGCCAAGAAATCTAGTGCTATCATTAGATAATATTACATTATCGAGATAACGAGTGACCAACTTAACACCATTCTGCCTCATTGTAAAATAAATGCACTCAGTTTTATCAACGTTAATCATCAGGTTATTACTATGGCACTAATTCACGAAACTCTGTACGAGAAGCTCACACAACCCCTGAAGCTCCTCAAGAGATGACGCTGTAATTGCCATAGATGCGTCATCAGCGAATAAGCTCATTATGAAGTTGTTAGGCGAAAAGTTGAAGCCGCGAGAAGCTACCAAGTTAGTGAAAACAACTCGAAGATTCTCAGGAAGGCCATTAACAAAAAGGAGAAATAAAAGGGGCCCAGGACGGAACCCTGTGGAACTCCTAGGTTCACATTATGTTCAGTTGATAGAGAACCTTCAACCAAGACACGCATAGATCTACCCTTCAGGTAATTATAAATCAATCTAAAAATATACCTCAAAGCCGAGGTTATAGCATTTATCTAAAATAAATTGAAAGGACAGACTGTCAAATGCCTTGGAAAGGTCAAAAAAATAGCCCGGCTAATAAAGTCCGTTATCATCATTCTGTTCAGCACAATTCTCTCGAAGATCTTAGAGAATATGCTGAGTATGGAAATAGGTCGATAATTAGTGATGCTGTGAATGTCCTGTTTTTGTGAATGGGAGCGACTAAGGCTTTTTGAGGATAGAAGGAAATATTCCTGAGCTAACAGAATTGATGCAGTGGGCGAAGTGATGGCAAATATCCGAGTAGTAAAAGCCTAATTAAACTATCAGATATTGACATGTACCTAAATCGTTTAAACCACCTAAAATAATAAATAATAAAAGCGAATAGTTAATACGAAAAACTGTTGCTACTGTATGAAAATCAAAAACCGGAAAAAAATGTTAGATTTGTAAGAATAACAAAACTTCTCCTAAAAAATGATATGATAAATCGATATGCCCAAGTTTCTAGAAAAAGAAGTAAAATCCAACCAAAAACATTCAGTAAAAAACTAGCCAAGTCTAGATGGAGCCACTTGTTCATCTCTGAAACGTAGTGAAATCTAGACAAAGTCGTGCCAATTCTAAGGTTCTTTACTGCGGTTTCTTTATTATTATAGTTAATGTTGTGTGACGGCCGTTGAAGGGTACAAAGTAGTGCAAGAAACCATTGCACGAAATTGTCGTCAGAGCCGCTGTTTTTTCAATCAACTTTTGCCTCGTGGCAATATTCCATCTTCAATGGGTAGCGGGCCAAAGCACACAACATTAACTACAATAATAAAGAAATCGCAGTAGACCTTAGACTTGGCACGACTTGGTCGAGTGTTAAAAATCCAATAATAAATATTGTATGTTGAAAAAAAAATTTCAAAAAATTCATGGTTTGTTTTTAGTTTTAATATGGAATTTTTTTCAAAACAGGATAAGCAGTCTTGGTTATCGGAGCAGGAGATCTTCAAGTTGCCCAATATGAACCATCCGAACATATTGAATTACATAGGAGTGGAAAGACATGGTGACAATCTGCATACAGAATTTTGGCTTTTGACTGCATATCATGAAAGAGGATCTTTATGCGACTTTTTAAAAGCGCACACTTTGACGTGGCCCGAACTATCTAAAATTGCTGGGTCGATGGCAAGAGGTAAGTGGAAGAGAATGATTTTTAGTTTTTTCAATATTGGCAATTGATAATGAGAAATTTTTCATGATGGAACTCGTGTAGAATTATTATTTTGGCAATAACCACAATCTCTTATTGCTCTTGCTGTCAACGTTTTGACAGGCATTTTCTGGCGTTTCAAAGGAAAAAAATGTACCATCTCACTTCAAATGTCCCACTTCGCCTCGATGAGGACCAGGAATCTATGTAGCCATGCGACAAATACAAAAAGGAAGAGGGAATAAGTACTGGCCCTGGTCACCGGTACAAAAACGACAGAGACAGAGGTAAATGAGGGCTGCGGGATGTACTGATTCATAGTAGACAGTACTGAGATGTGGTAAATTATGGAAATACGGAGGAGGGTTTTATGGCGCGGCGGCGTCTTACCGTCTCTTACCGAATATGATGGGATTTTATAGGAGTTTCTTTGAAGTCGCTACGCTACACCGCCTCAACAACCCGTCGTCTATACTAGTACAAATTTTGTCCCGACATCGTATCGCCTATTCAAGATAAGAAATATTCTTCCTTTAAAATTCTTTAATTTACTAAATTCATACCTTACAAACAGACAGTTTAGAACTAGGGTAGGACAAGAAGTATCAGATTATAGCCCCATTCAAGCTGGAGTTCCACAAGGAAGCGTGCTGGCCCCGTTCCTCTACCTACTTTTTACCTCAGATCTACCAATAACAGCTCACACTACAACAGGAACATTTGCTGATGACACAACAATAATGGCAGTACATGAAGACCCAGCAACAGCGACTAAGCTAGTACAAGAACACCTAGACAAACTACAAATCTGGATGAAAAAGTGGAAAATAAAAATAAATGAAACCAAATCTCAACAAGTAGACTTTACACTGAGAAAGCAACATTGTCCCCAATCAAATTGAACAACATAGTAATTCCAAAAACTACATCAGCAAAATACCTTGGCTTTCATCTAGACACTAGGCTAACCTGGAGGGAACATATAATCAAAAAAGAAAACAAATTGACCTAAAAGTCAGGGAAATTAATTGGCTCATCGGAAGAAAATCCAAGTTACCACTTACAAACAAAATATTGTTATATAAGACGATCATCATCCCAATATGGACATATGCGATAGAAATCTGGGGATGCGTAAGCAAATCCAGCATAGCTCTGATCCAAAGAACGCAATCGAAAATACTTCGCATGATGGCCAACGCCCCATGGTATGTGTCCAACCAGACTTTACATGAAGACCTAAATATACCATATGTTGAAGAAGTCATCAAGCATAGAAGCAGAAACCACCACGCGAGAATGGAAAACCACTCAAATATTTTACTCCAACCCTTACTGACAAACACCTTAGCAAGAAGATTGAAGAGACATTGGCCAGCTGATTTAATGGAATAATGAGATTCTCTCACTGGAGATAATCTTTTCCCGCTCTATTTAAGTCACTTGACTACTTCTTAACACATTAACTTATAGAATGTTATTCTGATTGTTAATAATTATTGAGATTAAAAAAAAATGTACAGCCAGACCCCCCTCACCTCATTTGAAGTGGTACAATGTACCGCTTCAATACAAAAATGAGGCAATTTCAAAACGTGTACTACCCAACACTAACCCCATAGTCAATCATATAAAAGACCTTGTAGCAAATCAACTCAAACAACATTCATGCACTATACTTTGGGTTCCCGCGCATTGTGGAATCGAAGGCAACGGGAAGGCAGACCAAGTTGCAAAGGACGCAATATTATCTCGGGACACGACTTCAAGATGATCACCAACTACGATCTAGGAAACAATTACAAAAATGAAATAAGAGACAAATGGAAAATTTTTTGGCGATACCATAATACCAAACTCTCTCGGAGTTTGATTTCATCATGATAAATCACTACAAAGATATAAGCAAACAATAATTTTTTTCATGAAATTTCAACATCTTGTGTCTTTATAACGGAGCCAAATTTCAAAAAATGTTATAGAAAAAAAGTGTTTTTTTTTTGTTTCAAGAATCGGTTGAAATTAAGTAGTCAATGATTCACCCTGTATGGAGAATTTCGAGCTAAGATTACTACAATCATATCATATCTTCATTTAAGAAATGAAGATTTAAGATCTTCATTTATTGCAACTATTGTTTTCAGGACTGATGCATTTGCATCGCGTAATTCCTGGCAAATCGGCAGGCGAACCCATGAAACCGGCAGTGGCGCACAGGGATTTCAAGAGCAAGAATGTCTTATTGAAGAGTGATTTGACGGCTTGCATCGCAGATTTTGGATTGGCCTTAATTTTCAGCTGGAAAAGCTTGTGGAGATACACACGACAAGTCGGGACTAGAAGGTAAGAGGATCATTATAAACTAGTGGAAAAGCCCGTGTCGCCACGGGCGCAAGTAAAAAGCGCGCGTCGTTATTAGCAAATGCCCCCTATAAGCAGCCGTTCATGTCATTTTGTGTCTAGCTTTCATCGAATGAAGACGTGTTTACAAAAATGCCCAAAAAACTTTCCGACGCCCAACTGAAACACCAACAGCGGCTATTTCAAAACAACTTTCTGAAAAAGAAGCAAAAAGAAGAAGAGAAGAGGCAATTGAAGCAACTGCAGAAAGAAAACGTGGAACGCGCGAAAAAGAAAGGGAGATAGATAGATAAGATCTAAATAAGGGCCAGTTGATGCAAATTCTCTTAAGCTAACTTTTTGGGAAGCAAACGCAAAGGCACTGTTATACTGGCGTATATTGTTTTGGAAATTCTTCGATTCCTCATCTGTTCCTGTGTAAAGTTCTCTGAGCAAAGCTGGTACTTGTTTCAATTGCATCTGCTCGCTTATTACAACTTTGCCTTTCAGGCAGCACTGGCTGAATCCATCTCGCCCTTTTTCACCCCTAAAATGCAGAGCATTGCAAAATTGACACGATTCGCTCATTTCACCGACAGAAAACGCGGAATTTCGTCTTCAACCGGTGCCCTTCTCGCTACAAATACTGAT
>JARTUT010002253.1:85000-100000 GCA_030674115.1 Micraspis discolor | reverse complement strand
TGAGTTGTGGGCCGTACAAGAATTTCGACTACCGAAATTCCACTTATTCGATGATATCTCGTGAACGGTTCAAGCTATCGGAAAAGTTGTTGAGACTTTTCTGATCACATGACTAATTGTCATCTTCTGAACTGAAAATCCGGCCCTAAGGACCATTTCCAAAAATTCACTCATTGATCCAAATTTACTACAAAAAACATTTTACTTAATTTTAGCAATGTTTTTGAGTTCAAAACGTCTTGAATAAATTTCAACGAAATCGGTTCAGTGGTTTTCGAGTTATCTTTCTAGAGCAGATAAGGAAGAATAAGCCACTGAGGTGTCTAAAATATTCAGAATATATATTCATGAATGAGACCAAAATTACAAATTTTCAGGTAACAATGGCAACCTTCCCAACAAATGCGTATGGGACACCCCGTATATGTACCGATATTATTTAATGAAAACAGTGTCCCGTACACAGAAATATTCAGAAGAATACAATTAAACGGAATAATTAAATGAAATTAATGGAAAACTATCTGAAACCAATGGAGATGACCAGAAGACATACAATTCTCCCTATTGAAATCACTTACTCATTGAATTTAATATCCTTATATTTTGAAGAACCTGTTATATTGATCCACCCATTATATTGATCCACCCGTTATATTGATCCACCAACTATATTGATCCACCCGCTATATTGATCCACCCGTTATATTGAACCACCCGCTCTATTGATCCACCTGCCAAATTGATCTATCCGCTATGTCGATCCATCCGCTATATTGATCTACCTGATTAAAGATCCATCCGCTATATTGACCTAACCGTTATAAACCACCCACTGTATTGATCCAACCGCTTTAGGTTGGAAACCATAAACCACTTGTTCACCCGTTACTGAACGAGCTGGGTTTAGACCGTCGTGCGACAGGTTATCCTACTGATGACTAGTCGTTGCGATAGTAACCCTGCTCAGTACGTTCGCAGGTTCGACATTTGGTTCACGCACTCGCTCGGGCGGGCGGTGGTGCGAAGCTACCATCCGTGGGATTATGCCTGAACGCCTCTAAGGCCGTATCCTGTCTAGTCAAAGATGGCAACGATATTTTTTTGAGCTTCTAGAGTCGAAAGGCTCAAACAATGTGACTTTACTAGGCGTCAGATATCTATCTGATGCTGCACGAGCCATTTTGCCGTCTGGGGCCGATGGTGGGCGGCGGGATCTATTCTGCTACGTCCTACCTGGCCTCTTGGCGGTCGATCATGGGTCATTCATTTCGATGTTGAAGCTTTGAATTGTCTGTAGACGACTTACGTACCTGGCAGGGTGTTGTACTCGGTAGAGCAGTTTCCACGCTGCGATCTGTTAATACTCAGCCCTTAGCCTGGGGATTCGTCTTGTCGATTAGACGAGACCCCGTGTTGAACTGTCCCGCGACAACTTCCCAAGGATCGTTGTCGACGGCGGACGGTTCGATCGTCTTCACGATGGCGCGTAGTCAGTCGCGATCGCACGATCGAGATGACTATACGCTGAAGACGATCAAGTAGTTGCCGGCCGGCAAGAGCGAAAACACTTCGATGGATCGATATATCATTCTTATATCGAAATTCTTGATGCATAAAATACCGGAGAAAAACACTCCGGAACAACTCTAATCTATTCTGCGAAATATCCATCTTAGTGTGGCAGTCATTTGCCGAGCTGGCGACTCTGAAAAGCGTCGTATTATTACTACGTACGGTCGTTCGTCGACGAACTGTGCAGAGCCAGAGTTCGCGCGAACTTGAACGATCGCCATAGTACGACAGGTGCATAGACACCGAAGATATCTAACAGTAAAACAACCGATACGCGCACAAAATCTGAGTGCGTATCGGGGCAACCTGAGTTTTTAAATCGGGTTTTTCAGTCAGTCCTAAACGCAGTATAACGAAGGGACTTATAAAAAAATTTACTCTACCCGCCCGCTACGCGGGCGATAGGGAAAAAATTTACTCTACCCTTCCCTTAATGCATCGGTGATGCGCGGGAGTTGTTTTTTTATAACCACCGCGTGACCTTGAAATTCCTAAGCGTGACCTTGAAGTTCCATAGCGTGACCTTGAAATTCCTAAGTGCGAATTCGTCTTACGAAATTACAGGTTCCTGTAAATCGTAGTTCGACGGAGCGCCACTAGATGGCGCCACCGTCGAATCTGTACGTGCATTTTAGTACCGCATGCTGCCGCTGGGTGGCGCTAGCGCCGCCAACGGACCGGTCTCGAACCTCTAAACGCAATATAACTTGAACCTGAACCGATCCCGTACGAACTACGATGTTCGTACCGGATCGGTTCACCGCGAGGTTCGTACCGGATCGGTTCCCGCGTTGTTCGTACCGGATCGGTTCCCGCGTTGTTCGTACCGGATCGGTTCACGCGTTGTTCGTACCGGATCGGTTCACGCGTTGTTCGTACCGGATCGGTTCACGTGTTGTTCGTACCGGATCGGTTCACCGAACGAGAAGATATAAGTCCGTAAAAACGACGCGAACACCTATCTAACATCGCGTTCGATGAGGTCGATACGCCTTCGGAGTCTTTGAAAATGATTTTCTCAACGCAATATAACCACGTCCTGAACCGACCCGGTACGAACTACGATGTTCGTACCGGATCGGTTCACCGAACGGGAAGATGTAAGTCCGTAAAAACGACGCGAACACCTATCATACATCGCGTTTGACGAAGTCGATACGCCTTCGGGGTCTTTGAAAATAATTTTTCTCAACGCAATATAACCCGGTACGAACTACGATGTTCGTACCGGATCGGTTCACCGAACGGGAAGATGTAAGTCCGTAAAAACGACGCGAACACCTATCATACATCGCGTTTGACGAAGTCGATACGCCTTCGGGGTCTTTGAAAATAATTTTTCTCAACGCAATATAACCCGGTACGAACTACGATGTTCGTACCGGATCGGTTCACCGAACGGGAAGATGTAAGTCCGTAAAAACTACGCGAACACCTATCATACATCGCGTTTGATGAAGTCGATACGCTTTCGGAGTCTTTGAAAAAAAATTTTCTCAACGCAATATAACGCGGTCCATGACCGATCCGGCACGAATATGCTAAACGCAATATAACACCGAACAGTCCGTTCGGGCCGTCTGGAGGGTCATCTGGGTGTATCTAGACATATATAGGGGCATGGTGGTCGAGAGAGGTGTAAACGCAAAGCGATCTTGAAACACCGAGAGGCGTCTGATCCGATGGCAATGGGATCGTAGGTCGCTGTTTCGGTCGAAATAGAAATCTCGAAAGCACCGACGTCGTATCGGTCCCATAGTAGAAGTTATTCTATACGACCGAGTCGGGTGGTACGAAAGTCCGAGATTCCGTATTATTAGTTTCCGATCGATACATTAACGTAAGAACGACGAACGAACGTCTGTTATATTGCGTTATATAAGATCCGAATGCATCCTCAGTCCGTAAAAATTATTTTCGCTAAACGCAATATAACCCGGTACGAACTACGATGTTCGTACCGGATCGGTTCACCGAACGGGAAGATGTAAGTCCGTAAAAACGACGCGAACACCTATCATACATCGCGTTAGATGAAGTCGATACGCTTTCGGAGTCTTTGAAAAAAATTTTTCTCAACGCAATATAACGCGGTCCATGACCGATCCGGCACGAATATGCTAAACGCAATATAACACCGAACAGTCCGTTCGGGCCGTCTGGAGGTCATCTGGGTGTATCTAGACATATATAGGGGCATGGTGGTCGAGAGAGGTGTAAACGCAAAGCGATCTTGAAACACCGAGAGGCGTCCGATCCGATGGCAATGGGATCGTAGGTCGCTGTTTCGGTCGAAATAGAAATCTCGAAAGCACCGACGTCGTATCGGTCCCATAGTAGAAGTTATTCTATACGACCGAGTCGGGTGGTACGAAAGTCCGAGATTCCGTATTATTAGTTTCCGATCGATACATGAACGTAAGAACGACGAACGAACGTCTGTTATATTGCGTTATATAAGATCCGAATGCATCCTCAGTCCGTAAAAATTATTTTCGCTAAACGCAATATAACCCGGTACGAACTACGATGTTCGTACCGGATCGGTTCACCGAACGGGAAGATGTAAGTCCGTAAAAACTACGCGAACACCTATCATACATCGCGTTTGATGAAGTCGATACGCTTTCGGAGTCTTTGAAAAAAATTTTTCTCAACGCAATATAACGCGGTCCATGACCGATCCGGCACGAATATGCTAAACGCAATATAACACCGAATAGTCCGTTCGGGCCGTCTGGAGGGTCATCTGGGTGTATCTGAACATATATAGGGGCGAGGTGGTCGGGAGAGGTGTCAACGCAAAGCGATCTTGAAACACCGAGAGGCGTCCGATCTGATGGCAATAGGATCGTAGGTCGCTGTTCCGGTCGAAAAAGAAATCTCGAAAGCACCGACGTAGTATCGGTCCGATAGTAAAGTTTTTCTATACGACCGAGACGGGTGATACGAAAGTCCGAGATTCCTTATTAATCGATTCCGTACGATGTATGAACGTAAGAAAGACGAACGAACGTCTGTTATATTGCGTTAAGTAAGATCCGAATGCATTCTCAGTCCGTAAAAATCGATCTCGCTAAACGCAATATAACACCGAATAGTCCGTTCGGGCCGTCTGGAGGGTCATCTGGGGGTATCTAGACATATATAGGGGCATGGTGGTCGAGAGAGGTGTCAACGCAAAGCGATCTTGAAACACCGAGAGGCGTCCGATCTGATGGCAATAGGATCGTAGGTCGCTGTTCCGGTCGAAAAAGAAATCTCGAAAGCACCGACGTAGTATCGGTCCGATAGTAAAAGTTTTTCTATACGACCGAGTCGGGTGATACGAAAGTCCGAGATTCCTTATTAATCGATTCCGTTCGATGTATGAACGTAAGAAAGACGAACGAACGTCTGTTATATTGCGTTAGGTAAGATCCGAATGCGTTCTCAGTCCGTAAAAATCGATTTCGCTAAACGCAATATAACACCGAATAGTCCGTTCGGGCCGTCTGGAGGGTCATCTGTGGGTATCTAGACATATATAGGGGCGAGGTGGTCGAGAGAGGTGTCAACGCAAAGCGATCTTGAAACACCGAGAGGCGTCCGATCTGATGGCAATAGGATCGTAGGTCGCTGTTCCGGTCGAAAAAGAAATCTCGAAAGCACCGACGTAGTATCGGTCCGATAGTAAAAGTTTTTCTATACGACCGAGACGGGTGATACGAAAGTCCGAGATTCCTTATTAATCGATTCCGTACGATGTATGAACGTAAGAAAGACGAACGAACGTCTGTTATATTGCGTTAAGTAAGATCCGAATGCATTCTCAGTCCGTAAAAATCGATCTCGCTAAACGCAATATAACACCGAATAGTCCGTTCGGGCCGTCTGGAGGGTCATCTGGGGGTATCTAGACATATATAGGGGCATGGTGGTCGAGAGAGGTGTCAACGCAAAGCGATCTTGAAACACCGAGAGGCGTCCGATCTGATGGCAATGGGATCGTAGGTCGCCGTTTCGGTCGAAAAAGAAATCTCGAAAGCACCGACGTAGTATCGGTCCGATAGTAAAGGTTTTTCTATACGACCGAGTCGGGTGATACGAAAGTCCGAGATTCCTTATTAATCGATTCCGTACGATGTATGAACGTAAGAAAGACGAACGAACGTCTGTTATATTGCGTTAGGTAATATCCGAATGCGTTCTCAGTCCGTAAAAATCGATTTCGCTATACGCAATACAACACCGAATAGTCCGTTCGGGCCGTCTGGAGGGTCATCTGGGGCTTACCAGACATATATAGGGGCATGGTGGTCGGGATAGGTGTAAACGCAAAGCGATCTTGAAACACCGAGAGGCGTCCGATCTGATGGCAATGGGATCGTAGGTCGCCGTTTCGGTCGAAAAGGAAATCTCGAAAGCACCGACGTCGTATCGGTCTGTTGTTAAATTTTTTTTACACGACCGAGTCGGATGGTACGAAAGTCCGAGATTCCGTATTAATCTTTCCGTAAGATGATGTATGATCGTAAGAAAGACGTACGAATGTATGTGGATGAAATCGACATGCATTCAGAGTCCGTAAATATTATTTTCTTAACGCAATATAACTCAGAATTTTCCGTTGGGGCCGTCTGGAGGGTCATCTGGGGTCTCCAGACATATATAAGGGGTGAGAAGACAGAGAGGTCATAACCGTCCATAGTTATGTGGGTTCCAACATGAGAGTTCTTTGATGGATTATCAGTTGGATCGAGGTAGACCGGAAAAGTCACACTGCCCCGGCGATGACAGATTCTATGCGGAAGATATTGTCTTTATATATGAGAAATCGAACCGCCGCCGATATGCTTCTGAATGCGCATCAATGTTGATCTAGCAACCCGCTCTCTCCGATTGACGACTTAAAAGAAATACATGTGATATACTGGCATAAATGAAAAACATGTATTGAAATTATATAATTTGGCTCAATGAAATATGATAAAGGTGCATGAATAAATAAATAAATGAATGGAATGAATGGGTTATAATGAAACACAGGCAAAATGAAACACAGATAAATGAAATATACACTGTGATAAATAATGAAACACGGACCAAAGTCGTTCGATCGTGATGTGATGGTTTAATGCTAGATCTAGATGAAGTTTTATTCGTTGCTATCTGTAGCTTGGTGGGATCGATCATCGTATTTGGCAGTACTCGCCCTTAGCGTCTGGAGCTCCCCGTACAGCGAGACCGCGGCCCTCTTCGATTCTCTGTATTCGAATGGTCATATGCGGTCAACCTTAAACTCATCGTGGCCTACCTCTAGGTATTGATTCCACGTTAAACCATGCGACCGCTCGCTTCTTACCAAGCGTGATTAGAAATGTGAGATTTCTCGAATACACCGTGTCGTTATATATCATCATGTATAACGAAGGGTCGAGAATGTGATTGGAATAATAATCAAATGACGAGGGCGTCGATCTGTCGATCATATCGATTAGTTTCGCTCGCGCCTCGGCAGGGGATCTATTACGGATCTCGTAGCTTCGACTGTCTGCCGCGTGCGGCGTTTATCTCCGCACCTCTCCACTTCGCATGATAATAATGAATTGTGCTCAGCAACCGTGACTTTTTCAAGTTTTGGTGTTGTCACATTAATAATTGGGGCTAGAGCGATGATCGAAAATTCACGAAAGTGTATTTTAATAAAACGATCATCGATATGATATATTCATATATGAAGATTGGAGTGGCAATGCGTTGATCTATCGTACGTTACGCAATTTAAAGGCAGATGGGCGTTGCGAAAATTCTATTGAATTGAATTGAAGATGGTGCTATAAGGTTCGATCTGACGTCCGAGCTCTAGAAGCGGTCACGATTTGTTAGTTCGAATGTGACGTTCGGAGGGCTCCTAGCGCGACAACAGATCATCCGTAGCACCTGAACTGTCGTATTCGAAGTGGGGCGCTGACCGATGTCTTACGGCTTTGTGTCGGCGCCGCATACGCACGCCTGAACTGGACGTCGAGGGTTAACGATCTGCTTTCGTAGCTGTCGCGGAACCCACCGTCCGTTCTCGTGTCTCGGAACGCAGTTCCCTGGTTGATCCTGCCAGTAGTCATATGCTTGTCTCAAAGATTAAGCCATGCATGTCTCAGTACAAACCAAATTAAGGTGAAACCGCGAAAGGCTCATTAAATCAGTTATGGTTCCTTAGATCGTACTCACATTTACTTGGATAACTGTGGTAATTCTAGAGCTAATACATGCAAATAGAGCTCCGACCGGGAACGGAAGGAGCGCTTTTATTAGATCAAAACCAATAGGTGTCGAGCGCAAGCTCTTCGTCTTTCAATTTGGTGAATCTGAATAACTTTATGCTGATCGCACGGTCTCGTACCGGTGACGCATCTTTCAAATGTCTGCCTTATCAACTGTCGATGGTAGGTTCTGCGCCTACCATGGTTGTTACGGGTAACGGGGAATCAGGGTTCGATTCCGGAGAGGGAGCCTGAGAAACGGCTACCACATCCAAGGAAGGCAGCAGGCGCGCAAATTACCCACTCCCAGCTCGGGGAGGTAGTGACGAAAAATAACGATACGGGACTCATCCGAGGCCCCGTAATCGGAATGAGAACACTCTAAACCCTTTAACGAGGATCAATTGGAGGGCAAGTCTGGTGCCAGCAGCCGCGGTAATTCCAGCTCAATAGCGTATATTAAAGTTGTTGCGGTTAAAAAGCTCGTAGTCGAACTTGTGTCCCGCGCCGTCCGGTTCATCGCTTGCGGTGTCAACTGGCGTGTCGCGGGACGTCCTGCCGGCGGGTCGTTCGCAAGGGCGACCCATCTGTACCCGCCTAGGTGCTCTTCATTGAGTGTCGAGGTGGGCCGGCACTTTACTTTGAACA
Source organism: Micraspis discolor (assembly GCA_030674115.1). Lineage (NCBI taxonomy): Eukaryota > Metazoa > Arthropoda > Insecta > Coleoptera > Coccinellidae > Micraspis > Micraspis discolor. The sequence continues at coordinate 91,535 of JARTUT010002253.1, read as the reverse complement.
AACTAAGGTGCTTAAAGCAGGCTGAAATTTTGCCAGAATATTTTATGCATGGAATAATGAAACAGGACCTCGAATCCATTTTGTTGGTTTTCGGATCTTCGAGGTAATGATTAACAGGAACGGATGGGGGCATTCGTATTGCGACGTTAGAGGTGAAATTCTTGGATCGTCGCAAGACGGACAGAAGCAAAGCATTTGCCAAAAACGTTTTCATTGATCAAGAACGAAAGTTAGAGGTTCGAAGGCGATCAGATACCGCCCTAGTTCTAACCATAAACTATGCCAGCTAGCGATCCGCCGACGTTCCTCCGATGACTCGGCGGGCAGCTTCCGGGAAACCAAAGCTTTTGGGTTCCGGGGAAGTATGGTTGCAAAGCTGAAACTTAAAGGAATTGACGGAAGGGCACCACCAGGAGTGGAGCCTGCGGCTTAATTTGACTCAACACGGGAAACCTCACCAGGCCCGGACACCGGAAGGATTGACAGATTGAGAGCTCTTTCTTGATTCGGTGGGTGGTGGTGCATGGCCGTTCTTAGTTGGTGGAGCGATTTGTCTGGTTAATTCCGATAACGAACGAGACTCTAGCCTGCTAACTAGGCGTATTAGACATCCTCAAAGGCCCCGATTTCGGTCGGCGGGTTTTTACTGTCTGCGTACATTATATTCTTCTTAGAGGGACAGGCGGCTTCTAGCCGCACGAGATTGAGCAATAACAGGTCTGTGATGCCCTTAGATGTTCTGGGCCGCACGCGCGCTACACTGAAGGAATCAGCGTGTCTTCCCTGGCCGAGAGGCCCGGGTAACCCGCTGAACCTCCTTCGTGCTAGGGATTGGGGCTTGCAATTGTTCCCCATGAACGAGGAATTCCCAGTAAGCGCGAGTCATAAGCTCGCGTTGATTACGTCCCTGCCCTTTGTACACACCGCCCGTCGCTACTACCGATTGAACGATTTAGTGAGGTCTTCGGACCGGTACGCGGTGGCGTTTCGGCGTCACCGCTGTTGCTGGGAAGATGACCAAACTTGATCGTTTAGAGGAAGTAAAAGTCGTAACAAGGTTTCCGTAGGTGAACCTGCGGAAGGATCATTAACGATATAATAAGTGTTTCGTAATTTATTACGTTCAACACATACATTATATTCAGTTGAATTCCGAAATTTCCATCGTCGATCATCAATTGGACTCTTCGTTGACGTCTTTCGATCGGATGCCTTCCTTAGCTGTATGCGGGAGCGGCGCCGTGAGATTAATTCAGATGCATCGTTGTTGTCCGATCGACGTTAAAGAACCTCGCCTTTTCCGGACCGGGCAGCTTCCGTTTATCTGATGAACGGGACGCGTTCGTCCATCGGAGAGAGAGACTCCATAATGGAGCAGTATCTGCCGATAGCTGATCGAACCGTCTGCGTTGTCGCTAAAATGGATCTTGCCGGCCACGGGAGGCGAGTAGAACGATAAGAGGTCTGGTATCGGATCGGGATGCCGATCAAATCGGGTACCTAAGGACCCTATGACGATATGGATCGTATACGTGTCCCCGCGGCACGGTGAAGAATTTCGACGACATTGGTGGACGTCGCCCGTAACTACGCTGATGACGACCGAACGGCCCCCCCGACATAAGGCACCGTCAACGGATCCGAGAGGGTCCGCGGCACGGAGACATGTCGGTGTAAGGCGGCTGTTCGGATCGGTCTCCTCTTTACGGCGCGATGTAGCCCGTGTCTCGAATTCGAGGTACCGTCAACGGGGACCGCCGGCTATACGCATCGATCGTATACGTGTTCTCGCGGCACGGCGAAGAATAACGACGACATTGGTGGACGTCGCCCGTAACTACGCTGATGACGACCGAACGGCCCCCGACATAAGGCACCGTCAACGGATCCGAGAGGGTCCGCGGCACGGAGACATGTCGGTGTAAGGCGGCTGTTCGGATCGGTCTCCTCTTTACGGCGCGATGTAGCCCGTGTCTAGTTTTCGAGGCACCGTCAACGGAACCGCTAGTTATACGCATCGATCGTATACGTGTCCTCGCGGCACGGAGAAGAATTTCGACGACATTGGTGGACGTCGCCCGTAACTACGCTGATGACGACCGAACGGCCCCCGACATAAGGCACCGTCAACGGATCCGAGAGGGTCCGCGGCACGGAGACATGTCGGTGTAAGGCGGCTGTTCGGATCGGTCTCCTCTTTACGGCGCGATGTAGCCCGTGTCTCGAATTCGAGGTACCGTCAACAAGGACCGCCGGTAATACGCATCGAACGTATACGTGTTCTCGCGGCACGGCGAAGAATTTCGGCGACATTGGCGGACGTGGCCCGTAACTATGCTGATGACGACCGAACGGCCCCCCCGACATAAGGCACCGTCAACGGATCCGAGAGGGTCCGCGGCACGGAGACATGTCGGTGTGAGGCGGCTGTTCGGATCGGTCTCCTCTTTACGGCGCAATGTAGCCCGTGTCCCGTATTCGAGGCACCGTCAACGGGAACCGCTAGTTATACGCATGTCTAGTAGGTGTCCGCGGAACGGAAAACCGTTCCGAAGGCTTTAAAGATTTCGCCCGAAACGATCGCTCCGTTCCGTCTAGCTCGCTCTTATGCTGAGCGGAGACGGAAGGTCCGACCATTCCTCAACGGACTGAGAGACGTCGACTGTCGCGACGCCCCGTTACATTAGCGTCATGAATATGAGCACTATAAGCGGGGATTGTTGCAGACTTCGGTCTCGAATGTCCCACGATAACCGCAACTGATAAGATGGCATGAATTTACGAGTTGCAGTCGTTCCCAAGTTCGCGTGACCACAAAGACGCGAGCGTGCGAGCGCTGCGATCGCTTCGTCGGCTCCGGCTACTCTCTTCTCCCGAATCATGTTTAATGAATGATCGGCCTCTAAATAGGGCCGCCCGAATATTGAAATAAATAAATATATATATATATATATAAAGTCTGGCATGAATATTATAACTGTTGCAAAATAATATGCGAATGGGATAACCGCATAAATGAATTGAATGAATGAACTAATGAATGGATAATATTCGGGACGATTAAGAGTGCCAGAGATATCGACGATCTCCGATCGTGAGTGCCGCCGCGGCTGCGGATTGTTGGAACAACGCTTGAGCACAGGGATAAGGCTCATCGTATGTTTCGTGTACGTCTGATCTCTAGGGAACGTCGCCAGTCACGCACAAGAAGGCAGTGCAGACGGACGTTCAAACCGAAGAGGTCGAACTTATAAGATTACCCTGAACGGTGGATCACTTGGCTCGTGGGTCGATGAAGAACGCTGCCAATTGCGCGTCATCATGCGAACTGCAGGACACATGAACATCGACATTTCGAACGCACATGGCGGTCCTCGGACTTTGTCCTCGGACCACTCCTGACTGAGGTCGGTTCCATTTAAAGACTGCCCGGAGCGCCACGTACGCCTAGGCGTCGACGATAGGGACGGATCGACGACATAATCGATTCACGCCACCACTGATACGTGGAGCGCGTTCTCGTAACGCAGCTAACGTGTCTTTCGTTGTAGGCGTACGGTCGATCTATTGTTGTATGATCACGTCTAACGTCGGCATATGCCGGAGGCCGTGGTCGACTACGGGCGAGTTGGACGGTTTGACGCGAGACTCCGAGACGTCGCTTGACGCGACGCCCCCTGTGGCGTACGCTCTGCGATTGTCTTGTTGTTCCCGCGCCGTCTTGAATTGCTATGGCACTGATACAGTGGTGCGTCGCGGTACGGCAGCATATCAGCTCCCTTACTGGTTGTACGCGATCGTCGTGTCCGAGAGATTCCTCTTCGAACGACGTCCGATCGCTACGTACGCCGGTTCGTGTTGAAGCCGAAGCTTGCCATAATAAGCGCGCATCCCCGTACGTTCTCGGAAGTGCAAACGAGAGGCCTGTACGGATCGTCTTCTTCGCATCGTCGAGGGCGCCTTATGCGAGACTCAGCTTGCGTGAGCTTAGAGCGGACGTCATGTCAGCCCGTAAAGGAGCCGATGTTGACACGCCCGGAAGCCGCGGCAGAGCTCTCCTCCGAGTGCCCTCCGATCGTCTAATTCGATTACGTTATAGCCTTTCCGGCGCTTAGGTCCGTACGACGAATCTATTCGACCTCAGTTCAGGTGAGACTACCCGCTGAATTTAAGCATATTATTAAGCGGAGGAAAAGAAACTAACTAGGATTCCCTCAGTAGCGGCGAGCGAACAGGGAAAAGCCCAGCACTGAATCCCGCGATCGTAACCGGTCGCCGGGAGATGTGGTGTTCAGAAGGATCCATCATCTGGTGGGTTCGCGGCGCGTTCAAGTCCATCTTGAATGGGGCCATCGCCCATAGAGGGTGCCAGGCCCGTAGCGACCGCCGCGTCCCGCTAGAGGATCTCTTCTTAGAGTCGGGTTGCTTGAGAGTGCAGCCCTAAGTGGGTGGTAAACTCCATCTAAGGCTAAATATAACCACGAGACCGATAGCGAACAAGTACCGTGAGGGAAAGTTGAAAAAGAACTTTGAAGAGAGAGTTCAAGAGTACGTGAAACCGTTCAGGGTAAACCTGAGAAACCCGAAAGGTCGAATGGGGAGATTCATTCGCGCACTGATGTTGGAATGTACAGACTGCAGGAAGCGCGGACGTTCGCGTCCGTCGCTCCCGTCGGTACATCGACCGACGTCGGGCGCGTGCACTTCTCCCCTAGTAGGTCGTCGCGATCCGTTGGGTGCTGTTCTACGGTCCGCTCGGTAGACCGTGAGCTCGGATTTTCCGACGTTCGCGGACCAGCGTAAACCGAACAGCTCGCCCGACGGTTTATCGATGGCGGGGGGCCGCGATTCAGTTCGCGTCCGGCCCGCGGCAAGTATGCGGATACGTGATGGCTATCGGACCTAGCGCCGATACCGTCCGTCCGTTACTGTTCGCCGCGGTGTTCTCGGACAGACCCCTTGAAACGCCGATCAGCGACGCTATTGCTTTGGGTACTTTCAGGACCCGTCTTGAAACACGGACCAAGGAGTCTAGCGTGTGCGCGAGTCATTGGGAATCACTAAACCTAAAGGCGCAATGAAAGTAAACGTCCGCTTCTTGCGGACCGAGGGAAGATGGTCGATCGTCTCGATCGATCCGCATTACCCGGGCGTCTCGTTCTCATTGCGAGATGAGGCGCACCAAGAGCGTACACGCTGGGACCCGAAAGATGGTGAACTATGCCTGGTCAGGACGAAGTCAGGGGAACCCTGATGGAGGTCCGTAGCGATTCTGACGTGCAAATCGATCGTCGGAACTGGGTATAGGGGCGAAAGACTAATCGAACCATCTAGTAGCTGGTTCCCTCCGAAGTTTCCCTCAGGATAGCTGGCGCTCGTTGCATACGAGTCTCATCCGGTAAAGCGAATGATTAGAGGCATTGGGGTCGAAACGACCTCAACCTATTCTCAAACTTTAAATGGGTGAGATCTCCGGTTTGCTTGAATGTGAAGCCGCGAGATCGGATCAGAGTGCCAAGTGGGCCATTTTTGGTAAGCAGAACTGGCGCTGTGGGATGAACCAAACGCCGAGTTAAAGCGCCTAAATCGACGCTTATGGGATACCATGAAAGGCGTTGGTAACTTAAGACAGCAGGACGGTGGCCATGGAAGTTGGAATCCGCTAAGGAGTGTGTAACAACTCACCTGCCGAAGTTACTAGCCCTGAAAATGGATGGCGCTGAAGCGTCGTGCTTATACTCGGCCGTCAGCGGCATGTGCGGTCGTCCCGCGTAAGCGGGACGGTCATGAAAGCCCTGACGAGTAGGAGGGTCGCGGAGGTGAGCGCAGAAGGGCTGGCCGTGAGGCCGTCTGGAGCCGCCTTCGGTGCAGATCTTGGTGGTAGTAGCAAATACTCCAGCGAGGACCTGGAGAGCTGAGGTGGAGAAGGGTTTCGTGTGAACAGCTGTTGCACACGAGTCAGTCGATCCTAAGCCCTAGGCGAAAGCCGATGTTGATGTGGCGTTGTTAATGGCGTGATAAGTAATGTAGCACCGCTCCGTAAAACGAGTGAGCGCTAGGATGCTTTGCGCTTTACGCACGCCCGTCGGGCGAAAGGAATCCGGTTCCTATTCCGGAACCCGGCAGCGGAACCGTCTTAAACTCGGGCCCTCGCAAGAGAGTTCGTCAGGGCAACCCAAAAGGACCCGGAGACGCCGTCGAGAGATCCGGGAAGAGTTTTCTTTTCTGCATAAGCGTTCGAGTTCCATGGAATCCTCTAGCAGGAGATATGGTTTGGAACGCGAAGAGCACCGCATTTGCGGCGGTGTCCGGATCTTCTCCTCGGACCTTGAAAATCCGGGAGAGGGCCACGTGTAGGCGTCGCGCCGGCTCGTACCCATATCCGCAGCTGGTCTCCAAGGTTAAGAGCCTCTAGTCGATAGAATAATGTAGGTAAGGGAAGTCGGCAAATTAGATCCGTAACTTCGGGATAAGGATTGGCTCTGAGGATTGTGGCGCGTCGGGCTTGATGGGGAAGTGGGTCACGTCTAACGTA
>JARTUT010002253.1:67500-80000 GCA_030674115.1 Micraspis discolor | reverse complement strand
AAATACAAACCTTTTTGGTTACCATGGTAACCTTCCCCCACCCCTTCTTCTATCACCACCCCACCGTATCTCTGAAACTATTCAATGTTTTGGGACCGGACCTTCAAATGAGCTCTTTCTGATGTTTACCAAATCCGCAGCTGTCAAAATTTTGGAAATCGGTCCAGTAGTTTCTGAGTTGTGGGCCGTACAAGAATTTCGACCATTGAAATTTCACTTATTCGATGATATCTCGTGAACGGTTCGAGCTATCGGAGAAGTTGTTGAAACTTTTTGATCACATGGTCAACTGTCATCTTCTGAACCGAAAATCCGGCCCCAAGGACCATTTTCAGAAATTCACTCATTGAATCAAATTCACTACAAGAAACACTTTACTGAATTTTTGCAATGTTCTGGGGTTCAGAACGTCTGAACAAATTTTTTCGAAATCGGTCTAGTGGTTTTTGAGTTATGTTCCGAGGGCAGAAATAAGAGAATCAGGCACTATGGTGTCACAGTATATATATATTCATAAATAAGATCAAAATACAAACCTTTTTGGTTACCATGGTAACCTTCCCCCCAACCCTTCTTCTATCACCACCCCACCGTATCTCTGAAACTATTCAATGTTTTGGGACCACACCTTCAAATGAGCTCTTTCTGATGTTTGCCAAATCTGCAGCTGTCAAAATTTTGGAAATCGGTTCAGTAGTTTCTGAGTTGTGGGCCGTACAAGAATTTCGACTACCGAAATTCCACTTATTCGATGATATCTCGTGAACGGTTCAAGCTATCGGAAAAGTTGTTGAGACTTTTCTGATCACATGACCAATTGTCATCTTCTGAACTGAAAATCCGGCCCTAAGGACCATTTCCAAAAATTCACTCATTGATCCAAATTTACTACAAAAAACATTTTACTTAATTTTTGCAATGTTTTGGGGTTCAAAACGTCTTGAATAAATTTCAACGAAATCGGTTCAGTGGTTTTCGAGTTATCTTTCTAGAGCAGATAAGGAAGAATAAGCCACTGAGGTGTCACAAAATATTCAGAATATATATTCATGGATGAGACCAAAATTACAAATTTTCAGGTAACAATGGCAACCTTCCCAACAAATGCGTATGGGACACCCCGTATATGTACCGATATTATTTAATGGAAACAGTGTCCCGTACGCAGAAATATTCAGAAAAATACAATTTTGACGGAATAATTAAATGAAATTAATGGAAAACTATCTGAAACCAATGGAGATGACCAGAAGACATACAATTCTCCCTATTGAAATCACTTACTCATTGAATTTGATATCCTTATATTTTGAACTACCTGTTATATAGATCCACCCATTATATTGATCCACCCGTTATATTGATCCACCCACTATATTGATCCACCCGCTATATTGATCCACCCGTTATATTGAACCACCCGCTCTATTGATCCACCTGCCAAATTGATCTATCCGCTATGTCGATCCATCCGCTATATTGATCTACCTGATATAAAGATCCACCCGCTATATTGACCTAACCGCTATATAAATCCACCCACTGTATTGATCCAACCGCTTTAGGCGGTTGAAACCGCCCAAACCACTTGTTCACCCGTTAATAGGGAACGTGAGCTGGGTTTAGACCGTCGTGAGACAGGTTAGTTTTACCCTACTGATGACTAGTCGTTGCGATAGTAATCCTGCTCAGTACGAGAGGAACCGCAGGTTCGGACATTTGGTTCACGCACTCGCTCGGGCGGGCGGTGGTGCGAAGCTACCATCCGTGGGATTATGCCTGAACGCCTCTAAGGCCGTATCCTGTCTAGTCAAAGATGGCAACGATATTTTTTTGAGCTTCTAGAGTCGAAAGGCTCAAACAATGTGACTTTACTAGGCGTCAGATATCTATCTGATGCTGCACGAGCCATTTTGCCGTCTGGGGCCGATGGTGGGCGGCGGGATCTATTCTGCTACGTCCTACCTGGCCTCTTGGCGGTCGATCATGGGTCATTCATTTCGATGTTGAAGCTTTGAATTGTCTGTAGACGACTTACGTACCTGGCAGGGTGTTGTACTCGGTAGAGCAGTTTCCACGCTGCGATCTGTTAATACTCAGCCCTTAGCCTGGGGATTCGTCTTGTCGATTAGACGAGACCCCGTGTTGAACTGTCCCCGCGACAACTTCCCAAGGATCGTTGTCGACGGCGGACGGTTCGATCGTCTTCACGATGGCGCGTAGTCAGTCGCGATCGCACGATCGAGATGACTATACGCTGAAGACGATCAAGTAGTTGCCGGCCGGCAAGAGCGAAAACACTTCGATGGATCGATATATCATTCGTATATCGAAATTCTTGATGCATAAAATACCGGAGAAAAACACTCCGGAACAACTCTAATCTATTCTGCGAAATATCCATCTTAGTGTGGCAGTCATTTGCCGAGCTGGCGACTCTGAAAAGCGTCGTATTATTACTACGTACGGTCGTTCGTCGACGAACTGTGCAGAGCCAGAGTTCGCGCGAACTTGAACGATCGCCATAGTACGACAGGTGCATAGACACCGAAGATATCTAACAGTAAAACAACCGATACGCGCACAAAATCTGAGTGCGTATCGGGGCAACCTGAGTTTTTAAATCGGGTTTTTTTCAGTCAGTCCTAAACGCAGTATAACGAAGGGACTTATAAAAAAAAAATTTACTCTACCCGCCCGCTACGCGGGCGGGCGGAAAAAAAATTACTCTACCCTTCCCTTAATGCATCGGTGATGCGCGGGAGTTGTTTTTTTTTATAACCACCGCGTGACCTTGAAATTCCTAAGCGTGACCTTGAAGTTCCATAGCGTGACCTTGAAATTCCTAAGTGCGAATTCGTCTTACGAAATTACAGGTTCCTGTAAATCGTAGTTCGACGGAGCGCCACTAGATGGCGCCACCGTCGAATCTGTACGTGCATTTTAGTACCGCATGCTGCCGCTAGGTGGCGCTAGCGCCGCCAACGGACCGGTCTCGAACCTCTAAACGCAATATAACCCGAACCTGAACCGATCCCGTACGAACTACGATGTTCGTACCGGATCGGTTCACCGCGAGGTTCGTACCGGATCGGTTCCCGCGTTGTTCGTACCGGATCGGTTCCCGCGTTGTTCGTACCGGATCGGTTCACGCGTTGTTCGTACCGGATCGGTTCACGCGTTGTTCGTACCGGATCGGTTCACGTGTTGTTCGTACCGGATCGGTTCACCGAACGAGAAGATATAAGTCCGTAAAAACGACGCGAACACCTATCTAACATCGCGTTCGATGAGGTCGATACGCCTTCGGAGTCTTTGAAAATGATTTTTCTCAACGCAATATAACCACGTCCTGAACCGACCCGGTACGAACTACGATGTTCGTACCGGATCGGTTCACCGAACGGGAAGATGTAAGTCCGTAAAAACGACGCGAACACCTATCATACATCGCGTTTGACGAAGTCGATACGCCTTCGGGGTCTTTGAAAATAATTTTTCTCAACGCAATATAACCCGGTACGAACTACGATGTTCGTACCGGATCGGTTCACCGAACGGGAAGATGTAAGTCCGTAAAAACGACGCGAACACCTATCATACATCGCGTTTGACGAAGTCGATACGCCTTCGGGGTCTTTGAAAATAATTTTTCTCAACGCAATATAACCCGGTACGAACTACGATGTTCGTACCGGATCGGTTCACCGAACGGGAAGATGTAAGTCCGTAAAAACTACGCGAACACCTATCATACATCGCGTTTGATGAAGTCGATACGCTTTCGGAGTCTTTGAAAAAATTTTTCTCAACGCAATATAACGCGGTCCATGACCGATCCGGCACGAATATGCTAAACGCAATATAACACCGAACAGTCCGTTCGGGCCGTCTGGAGGGTCATCTGGGTGTATCTAGACATATATAGGGGCATGGTGGTCGAGAGAGGTGTAAACGCAAAGCGATCTTGAAACACCGAGAGGCGTCTGATCCGATGGCAATGGGATCGTAGGTCGCTGTTTCGGTCGAAATAGAAATCTCGAAAGCACCGACGTCGTATCGGTCCCATAGTAGAAGTTATTCTATACGACCGAGTCGGGTGGTACGAAAGTCCGAGATTCCGTATTATTAGTTTCCGATCGATACATTAACGTAAGAACGACGAACGAACGTCTGTTATATTGCGTTATATAAGATCCGAATGCATCCTCAGTCCGTAAAAATTATTTTCGCTAAACGCAATATAACCCGGTACGAACTACGATGTTCGTACCGGATCGGTTCACCGAACGGGAAGATGTAAGTCCGTAAAAACGACGCGAACACCTATCATACATCGCGTTAGATGAAGTCGATACGCTTTCGGAGTCTTTGAAAAAAATTTTTCTCAACGCAATATAACGCGGTCCATGACCGATCCGGCACGAATATGCTAAACGCAATATAACACCGAACAGTCCGTTCGGGCCGTCTGGAGGGTCATCTGGGTGTATCTAGACATATATAGGGGCATGGTGGTCGAGAGAGGTGTAAACGCAAAGCGATCTTGAAACACCGAGAGGCGTCCGATCCGATGGCAATGGGATCGTAGGTCGCTGTTTCGGTCGAAATAGAAATCTCGAAAGCACCGACGTCGTATCGGTCCCATAGTAGAAGTTATTCTATACGACCGAGTCGGGTGGTACGAAAGTCCGAGATTCCGTATTATTAGTTTCCGATCGATACATGAACGTAAGAACGACGAACGAACGTCTGTTATATTGCGTTATATAAGATCCGAATGCATCCTCAGTCCGTAAAAATTATTTTCGCTAAACGCAATATAACCCGGTACGAACTACGATGTTCGTACCGGATCGGTTCACCGAACGGGAAGATGTAAGTCCGTAAAAACTACGCGAACACCTATCATACATCGCGTTTGATGAAGTCGATACGCTTTCGGAGTCTTTGAAAAAAATTTTTCTCAACGCAATATAACGCGGTCCATGACCGATCCGGCACGAATATGCTAAACGCAATATAACACCGAATAGTCCGTTCGGGCCGTCTGGAGGGTCATCTGGGTGTATCTAGACATATATAGGGGCGAGGTGGTCGGGAGAGGTGTCAACGCAAAGCGATCTTGAAACACCGAGAGGCGTCCGATCTGATGGCAATAGGATCGTAGGTCGCTGTTCCGGTCGAAAAAGAAATCTCGAAAGCACCGACGTAGTATCGGTCCGATAGTAAAAGTTTTTCTATACGACCGAGACGGGTGATACGAAAGTCCGAGATTCCTTATTAATCGATTCCGTACGATGTATGAACGTAAGAAAGACGAACGAACGTCTGTTATATTGCGTTAGGTAAGATCCGAATGCATTCTCAGTCCGTAAAAATCGATCTCGCTAAACGCAATATAACACCGAATAGTCCGTTCGGGCCGTCTGGAGGGTCATCTGGGGGTATCTAGACATATATAGGGGCATGGTGGTCGAGAGAGGTGTCAACGCAAAGCGATCTTGAAACACCGAGAGGCGTCCGATCTGATGGCAATAGGATCGTAGGTCGCTGTTCCGGTCGAAAAAGAAATCTCGAAAGCACCGACGTAGTATCGGTCCGATAGTAAAAGTTTTTCTATACGACCGAGTCGGGTGATACGAAAGTCCGAGATTCCTTATTAATCGATTCCGTTCGATGTATGAACGTAAGAAAGACGAACGAACGTCTGTTATATTGCGTTAGGTAAGATCCGAATGCGTTCTCAGTCCGTAAAAATCGATTTCGCTAAACGCAATATAACACCGAATAGTCCGTTCGGGCCGTCTGGAGGGTCATCTGTGGGTATCTAGACATATATAGGGGCGAGGTGGTCGAGAGAGGTGTCAACGCAAAGCGATCTTGAAACACCGAGAGGCGTCCGATCTGATGGCAATAGGATCGTAGGTCGCTGTTCCGGTCGAAAAAGAAATCTCGAAAGCACCGACGTAGTATCGGTCCGATAGTAAAAGTTTTTCTATACGACCGAGACGGGTGATACGAAAGTCCGAGATTCCTTATTAATCGATTCCGTACGATGTATGAACGTAAGAAAGACGAACGAACGTCTGTTATATTGCGTTAAGTAAGATCCGAATGCATTCTCAGTCCGTAAAAATCGATCTCGCTAAACGCAATATAACACCGAATAGTCCGTTCGGGCCGTCTGGAGGGTCATCTGGGGGTATCTAGACATATATAGGGGCATGGTGGTCGAGAGAGGTGTCAACGCAAAGCGATCTTGAAACACCGAGAGGCGTCCGATCTGATGGCAATGGGATCGTAGGTCGCCGTTTCGGTCGAAAAAGAAATCTCGAAAGCACCGACGTAGTATCGGTCCGATAGTAAAGGTTTTTCTATACGACCGAGTCGGGTGATACGAAAGTCCGAGATTCCTTATTAATCGATTCCGTACGATGTATGAACGTAAGAAAGACGAACGAACGTCTGTTATATTGCGTTAGGTAATATCCGAATGCGTTCTCAGTCCGTAAAAATCGATTTCGCTATACGCAATACAACACCGAATAGTCCGTTCGGGCCGTCTGGAGGGTCATCTGGGGCTTACCAGACATATATAGGGGCATGGTGGTCGGGATAGGTGTAAACGCAAAGCGATCTTGAAACACCGAGAGGCGTCCGATCTGATGGCAATGGGATCGTAGGTCGCCGTTTCGGTCGAAAAGGAAATCTCGAAAGCACCGACGTCGTATCGGTCTGTTGGTAAAAGTTTTTTTACACGACCGAGTCGGATGGTACGAAAGTCCGAGATTCCGTATTAATCTTTCCCGTAAGATGATGTATGATCGTAAGAAAGACGTACGAATGTATGTGGATGAAATCGACATGCATTCAGAGTCCGTAAATATTATTTTTCTTAACGCAATATAACTCAGAATTTTCCGTTGGGGCCGTCTGGAGGGTCATCTGGGGTCTCCAGACATATATAAGGGTGAGAAGACAGAGAGGTCATAACCGTCCATAGTTATGTGGGTTCCAACATGAGAGTTCTTTGATGGATTATCAGTTGGATCGAGGTAGACCGGAAAAGTCACACTGCCCCGGCGATGACAGATTCTATGCGGAAGATATTGTCTTTATATATGAGAAATCGAACCGCCGCCGATATGCTTCTGAATGCGCATCAATGTTGATCTAGCAACCCGCTCTCTCCGATTGACGACTTAAAAGAAATACATGTGATATACTGGCATAAATGAAAAACATGTATTGAAATTATATAATTTGGCTCAATGAAATATGATAAAGGTGCATGAATAAATAAATAAATGAATGGAATGAATGGGTTATAATGAAACACAGGCAAAATGAAACACAGATAAATGAAATATACACTGTGATAAATAATGAAACACGGACCAAAGTCGTTCGATCGTGATGTGATGGTTTAATGCTAGATCTAGATGAAGTTTTATTCGTTGCTATCTGTAGCTTGGTGGGATCGATCATCGTATTTGGCAGTACTCGCCCTTAGCGTCTGGAGCTCCCCGTACAGCGAGACCGCGGCCCTCTTCGATTCTCTGTATTCGAATGGTCATATGCGGTCAACCTTAAACTCATCGTGGCCTACCTCTAGGTATTGATTCCACGTTAAACCATGCGACCGCTCGCTTCTTACCAAGCGTGATTAGAAATGTGAGATTTCTCGAATACACCGTGTCGTTATATATCATCATGTATAACGAAGGGTCGAGAATGTGATTGGAATAATAATCAAATGACGAGGGCGTCGATCTGTCGATCATATCGATTAGTTTCGCTCGCGCCTCGGCAGGGGATCTATTACGGATCTCGTAGCTTCGACTGTCTGCCGCGTGCGGCGTTTATCTCCGCACCTCTCCACTTCGCATGATAATAATGAATTGTGCTCAGCAACCGTGACTTTTTCAAGTTTTGGTGTTGTCACATTAATAATTGGGGCTAGAGCGATGATCGAAAATTCACGAAAGTGTATTTTAATAAAACGATCATCGATATGATATATTCATATATGAAGATTGGAGTGGCAATGCGTTGATCTATCGTACGTTACGCAATTTAAAGGCAGATGGGCGTTGCGAAAATTCTATTGAATTGAATTGAAGATGGTGCTATAAGGTTCGATCTGACGTCCGAGCTCTAGAAGCGGTCACGATTTGTTAGTTCGAATGTGACGTTCGGAGGGCTCCTAGCGCGACAACAGATCATCCGTAGCACCTGAACTGTCGTATTCGAAGTGGGGCGCTGACCGATGTCTTACGGCTTTGTGTCGGCGCCGCATACGCACGCCTGAACTGGACGTCGAGGGTTAACGATCTGCTTTCGTAGCTGTCGCGGAACCCACCGTCCGTTCTCGTGTCTCGGAACGCAGTTCCCTGGTTGATCCTGCCAGTAGTCATATGCTTGTCTCAAAGATTAAGCCATGCATGTCTCAGTACAAACCAAATTAAGGTGAAACCGCGAAAGGCTCATTAAATCAGTTATGGTTCCTTAGATCGTACTCACATTTACTTGGATAACTGTGGTAATTCTAGAGCTAATACATGCAAATAGAGCTCCGACCGGGAACGGAAGGAGCGCTTTTATTAGATCAAAACCAATAGGTGTCGAGCGCAAGCTCTTCGTCTTTCAATTTGGTGAATCTGAATAACTTTATGCTGATCGCACGGTCTCGTACCGGTGACGCATCTTTCAAATGTCTGCCTTATCAACTGTCGATGGTAGGTTCTGCGCCTACCATGGTTGTTACGGGTAACGGGGAATCAGGGTTCGATTCCGGAGAGGGAGCCTGAGAAACGGCTACCACATCCAAGGAAGGCAGCAGGCGCGCAAATTACCCACTCCCAGCTCGGGGAGGTAGTGACGAAAAATAACGATACGGGACTCATCCGAGGCCCCGTAATCGGAATGAGAACACTCTAAACCCTTTAACGAGGATCAATTGGAGGGCAAGTCTGGTGCCAGCAGCCGCGGTAATTCCAGCTCCAATAGCGTATATTAAAGTTGTTGCGGTTAAAAAGCTCGTAGTCGAACTTGTGTCCCGCGCCGTCCGGTTCATCGCTTGCGGTGTCAACTGGCGTGTCGCGGGACGTCCTGCCGGCGGGTCGTTCGCAAGGGCGACCCATCTGTACCCGCCTAGGTGCTCTTCATTGAGTGTCGAGGTGGGCCGGCACTTTTACTTTGAACAAACTAAGGTGCTTAAAGCAGGCTGAAATTTTGCCAGAATATTTTATGCATGGAATAATGAAACAGGACCTCGAATCCATTTTGTTGGTTTTCGGATCTTCGAGGTAATGATTAACAGGAACGGATGGGGGCATTCGTATTGCGACGTTAGAGGTGAAATTCTTGGATCGTCGCAAGACGGACAGAAGCGAAAGCATTTGCCAAAAACGTTTTCATTGATCAAGAACGAAAGTTAGAGGTTCGAAGGCGATCAGATACCGCCCTAGTTCTAACCATAAACTATGCCAGCTAGCGATCCGCCGACGTTCCTCCGATGACTCGGCGGGCAGCTTCCGGGAAACCAAAGCTTTTGGGTTCCGGGGGAAGTATGGTTGCAAAGCTGAAACTTAAAGGAATTGACGGAAGGGCACCACCAGGAGTGGAGCCTGCGGCTTAATTTGACTCAACACGGGAAACCTCACCAGGCCCGGACACCGGAAGGATTGACAGATTGAGAGCTCTTTCTTGATTCGGTGGGTGGTGGTGCATGGCCGTTCTTAGTTGGTGGAGCGATTTGTCTGGTTAATTCCGATAACGAACGAGACTCTAGCCTGCTAACTAGGCGTATTAGACATCCTCAAAGGCCCCCGATTTCGGTCGGCGGGTTTTTACTGTCTGCGTACATTATATTCTTCTTAGAGGGACAGGCGGCTTCTAGCCGCACGAGATTGAGCAATAACAGGTCTGTGATGCCCTTAGATGTTCTGGGCCGCACGCGCGCTACACTGAAGGAATCAGCGTGTCTTCCCTGGCCGAGAGGCCCGGGTAACCCGCTGAACCTCCTTCGTGCTAGGGATTGGGGCTTGCAATTGTTCCCCATGAACGAGGAATTCCCAGTAAGCGCGAGTCATAAGCTCGCGTTGATTACGTCCCTGCCCTTTGTACACACCGCCCGTCGCTACTACCGATTGAACGATTTAGTGAGGTCTTCGGACCGGTACGCGGTGGCGTTTCGGCGTCACCGCTGTTGCTGGGAAGATGACCAAACTTGATCGTTTAGAGGAAGTAAAAGTCGTAACAAGGTTTCCGTAGGTGAACCTGCGGAAGGATCATTAACGATATAATAAGTGTTTCGTAATTTATTACGTTCAACACATACATTATATTCAGTTGAATTCCGAAATTTCCATCGTCGATCATCAATTGGACTCTTCGTTGACGTCTTTCGATCGGATGCCTTCCTTAGCTGTATGCGGGAGCGGCGCCGTGAGATTAATTCAGATGCATCGTTGTTGTCCGATCGACGTTAAAGAACCTCGCCTTTTCCGGACCGGGCAGCTTCCGTTTATCTGATGAACGGGACGCGTTCGTCCATCGGAGAGAGAGACTCCATAATGGAGCAGTATCTGCCGATAGCTGATCGAACCGTCTGCGTTGTCGCTAAAATGGATCTTGCCGGCCACGGGAGGCGAGTAGAACGATAAGAGGTCTGGTATCGGATCGGGATGCCGATCAAATCGGGTACCTAAGGACCCTATGACGATATGGATCGTATACGTGTCCCCGCGGCACGGTGAAGAATTTCGACGACATTGGTGGACGTCGCCCGTAACTACGCTGATGACGACCGAACGGCCCCCCCGACATAAGGCACCGTCAACGGATCCGAGAGGGTCCGCGGCACGGAGACATGTCGGTGTAAGGCGGCTGTTCGGATCGGTCTCCTCTTTACGGCGCGATGTAGCCCGTGTCTCGAATTCGAGGTACCGTCAACGGGGACCGCCGGCTATACGCATCGATCGTATACGTGTTCTCGCGGCACGGCGAAGAATAACGACGACATTGGTGGACGTCGCCCGTAACTACGCTGATGACGACCGAACGGCCCCCGACATAAGGCACCGTCAACGGATCCGAGAGGGTCCGCGGCACGGAGACATGTCGGTGTAAGGCGGCTGTTCGGATCGGTCTCCTCTTTACGGCGCGATGTAGCCCGTGTCTAGTTTTCGAGGCACCGTCAACGGGAACCGCTAGTTATACGCATCGATCGTATACGTGTCCTCGCGGCACGGAGAAGAATTTCGACGACATTGGTGGACGTCGCCCGTAACTACGCTGATGACGACCGAACGGCCCCCGACATAAGGCACCGTCAACGGATCCGAGAGGGTCCGCGGCACGGAGACATGTCGGTGTAAGGCGGCTGTTCGGATCGGTCTCCTCTTTACGGCGCGATGTAGCCCGTGTCTCGAATTCGAGGTACCGTCAACAAGGACCGCCGGTAATACGCATCGAACGTATACGTGTTCTCGCGGCACGGCGAAGAATTTCGGCGACATTGGCGGACGTGGCCCGTAACTATGCTGATGACGACCGAACGGCCCCCCCGACATAAGGCACCGTCAACGGATCCGAGAGGGTCCGCGGCACGGAGACATGTCGGTGTGAGGCGGCTGTTCGGATCGGTCTCCTCTTTACGGCGCAATGTAGCCCGTGTCCCGTATTCGAGGCACCGTCAACGGGAACCGCTAGTTATACGCATGTCTAGTAGGTGTCCGCGGAACGGAAAACCGTTCCGAAGGCTTTAAAGATTTCGCCCGAAACGATCGCTCCGTTCCGTCTAGCTCGCTCTTATGCTGAGCGGAGACGGAAGGTCCGACCATTCCTCAACGGACTGAGAGACGTCGACTGTCGCGACGCCCCGTTACATTAGCGTCATGAATATGAGCACTATAAGCGGGGATTGTTGCAGACTTCGGTCTCGAATGTCCCACGATAACCGCAACTGATAAGATGGCATGAATTTACGAGTTGCAGTCGTTCCCAAGTTCGCGTGACCACAAAGACGCGAGCGTGCGAGCGCTGCGATCGCTTCGTCGGCTCCGGCTACTCTCTTCTCCCGAATCATGTTTAATGAATGATCGGCCTCTAAATAGGGCCGCCCGAATATTGAAATAAATAAATATATATATATATATATAAAGTCTGGCATGAATATTATAACTGTTGCAAAATAATATGCGAATGGGATAACCGCATAAATGAATTGAATGAATGAACTAATGAATGGATAATATTCGGGACGATTAAGAGTGCCAGAGATATCGACGATCTCCGATCGTGAGTGCCGCCGCGGCTGCGGATTGTTGGAACAACGCTTGAGCACAGGGATAAGGCTCATCGTATGTTTCGTGTACGTCTGATCTCTAGGAACGTCGCCAGTCACGCACAAGAAGGCAGTGCAGACGGACGTTCAAACCGAAGAGGTCGAACTTATAAGATTACCCTGAACGGTGGATCACTTGGCTCGTGGG
>JARTUT010002253.1:57500-62500 GCA_030674115.1 Micraspis discolor | reverse complement strand
GCTGATCTTGGTGACAGCAGGATTAATAGCGCGCTGTTTGCCGACGATGTTTTCTTGATGGCCTCTTCCGTCCCTGGCCTCCAACACCTGATAAACATCGCACAGGAATATTTTGGGAATTGCGGGCTGCGGATTAATGTTGAGAAGAGCCACACCCTTTCATGGAAGCCTATTCCTCGGGAAAAGAAGGTGGTGATCGATGCTGCCCAATCCTTCATTTGCGGTAGATATACCCTTCCGTCCATCGATAGGGAAACTCAGTGGCACTATCTTGGAGTTAAATTTACACCCGAAGGTTGTTGCCCAGCGGACTCCAAGACAAAGCTGTCCAACCAGCTGGCCGCGTTAACTAAGGCCCCGCTTAAGCCGCAACAAAGACTCTTCGGCTTAAGGAATGTCATAATTCCCAGCCTGATCCATGAACTTGCGCTGGGCAAGACTGCAGTTGGGTACCTGAATGCCCTGGATCGCTGTGTTAGACTAGCCACCCGTAGATGGTTGGCGCTTCCCCACGACACGCCTATAGCTTATTTTCACTCAACTGTGAAAGACGGTGGCCTGGGTATTCAGTCTTTCAGGTGGTCTATACCACTGATTAGGCTGCGCCGCTTACAGGGTGTGGATCTCGGTGGGAGGGAGATCTGCGCTCTGCTGAACACCGAGAGGGCCACATGTACTAGGCGTCTCAACGATCGTGGGTCGATTCTCGATTCAGCGGCTAAGGTGCAGGGACGCTGGGCCGACCTTCTTTATGAGTCCATTGATGGTCGAACACTGGTTGATTCGGCCAAAGTCCCGCAGCAGCATCGATGGGTAAGTGAAGCTACCCGTTTTCTATCAGGACGCGACTACCTTAACCTGATTAAGTTGCGCATTAACGCCCTCCCAACTAGATCCAGGGGAGGCCGAGGACGATTTACCTCCAGGTTCTGCCGGGCGGGATGCGAGGCGGTGGAGACACAGAACCACGTCCAGCAGATATGCCATAGGACCAATGAGCCGCGCATCAGAAGACATAATGCCGTGTCACAATATGTCAGCAAACAACTAAGGTCCCAAGGTTACTCTGTTTTGGAGGAACCACGTATTCGGACTGAGGATGGAGTCCGTAAGCCGGATATTGTTGCCACTAGAGACCAAAGGACAATTGTGATAGATGCTCAGGTGGTAGGTGAGCAGACGGTACTGGATAACGCTCATCGGTCCAAAATTAATTACTACTCTAAGTACACAGACGAGATCTCTCAACTCACAGGCGCAACAAATACCATCTTCTCGTCTGTTACTTTGTCATGGCGTGGAGTCTGGTCTCCAAAGTCCGCGAAACACCTGCGTGGGCTACTTGTTTTATCGGCTGATGACCTGAAAGTGGTTTCGACCAGAGTCCTGATTGGTGGTCTGAATAACTACCACAAATATATGGCACTCACATCTGTCTCGCGATGGGTACCACGTCATCCCAGATCCGGAGTGGGTTAGCTTGGCTGCTGGGCCGTGCTCTCGTTTTTTCACGGTGCTGCCTGCCGTAACATCCAGGTCATCTTCAGGCATAATAACCTGGTGGTTTTTTAGTGGGTAGTAGGTCTATACCTGAGTCCCACACTCGTTTGATATTGCTTTGGAGTATATCGAACGTGAGATAATAAGTGCGTAAATGCATTTTCCACCAGTTAAAAAAAAAAAAAAAAAAAAAAATAGCCAAATGCCTCGTCATCTAATTAGTGACGCGCATGAATGGATTAACGAGATTCTCACTGTCCCTACCTACTCCTCAGGGGCCCTCCATCGCTCGATGGACGGTACGGGAACAGGCCTACCCCGAGGTACCCGATGGACCTGGTGCCTGCACCTTGTATATACCGTCCTTGCTCAGGCAGGGTCGGGATGCTGGGCTTTACCGCCTGGCATAAAGTGGAGAAACCCACTATAAAAACCCCGAATCCCAAGGTCAGACAGTGCCGAGGGGATGCATGGCTGGCGGGCAGCTCAGTCTCTAACTTTCTTACCACAGGGCACCTGGCGCACCCTGTGGGACATATTAGCCTTCCTCCCAGTACGGGCGCACTGCTGGGAGGTGACCTTTATTTCGACCCAACTCGTGGGACATATTATGGAGTTGCACAAAAATTATAATTCAACAAACACTAAGGACAATGAAGATACGACAGAAGAAATGGCCAAGCGTTGGAAGCACATAGAGGAACTATTTAAGAAGAAAGGACAGATAATAAAGGCACGAGCTCTTGCACGGACACCAGACAAGAAGAGGAAAGCAATGGGAGAGACAGGGAAGGATGATGTGTTGGAGAGATCATTTGTGGACATTGAAAAGGATGGAGAACAACAAATGAGGGAAAACAAGAAATTCAAGGAAATGATAGAAATGTACGAGAGTGGAGGAAGAAGCGCGGAGGAAGGGCCAGGAAGTACAACGGAAAGAGAGGAAGAACATGAGAGAGTACAGACGGAGGATAGTGTGTCGATGCAAGGAACGGAACAGGAAGACAGGTTGAGAGGATGGATAGAGGGGATAATGAGGGCTAAGGATAATGTTATAAAGGCAACAACACGCTACTCGGGTGGAAAAATCCAATTTAACAGAGAGGAGCAGGCCACGGTTAAGACACAAATGGACATCATGTGTGATATAATGATCATGTTGGCATTCGAGGCTGGAAAGAGTGAGGGAACTAAAGAAACAATAAGGTTACAGAATGAGAACATGAAAAAGCAGAGTGAACAGATAAGAGACTTGAATACACAGATAGCGGACATAAAGAGAATAATGACTAGAGCTAACATCACGGGAAAAACAGATACAAGGAAGAGCGTGAATAAACATAAAGAGCCAATTATGAGTGAGAACCGAGATGATACAGATGGAAGAAGAACAGAATATGAGACGGATAGTGAACCATGGCAGGTGGCTAGAGGAAGAAGAACGAGAACATATGCACAGATGGCTGCACGGGTGGATAGAGGAGGTATTGCGGTGACGGAGGCAGCAGGAGAAACAGTGGGGGGATGGAAGACACCAGAACAGATAGCAAGGCACAAGACAATTATAGGAATAAACAACATAACAGAGCACAAAACGGTGATAAAGAAGTTAACAGAAGTCACGAGGGAAGATCTGAAAGGGGAGAGTTTTAGAAACATAATACCGATAAAGGATGGTAAAGTAATACTGCAATGTAAGGACCAGGAACAACATGAGAAACTGAGAAGAGCACTACAGAAGAGTAAGGAAATAGAGGTAAGGTCAGAGAAACAGAGGAAGCCGGCAATAATGGTGACAGGAATTACTAAGGGATATATGGACAGTGAGATAATAAGACAAATCGCCAACGAAAACACGGATATAGACGAGGACACATTCACGAAGGAGACGCGAGTGCTGGTAAGAAGAAGTTGTAGGAACCCGTACAAGGAAAACATAGTGATACAAACAGATATACCGACAACCAAGTGTATTTTGAAAAAAGGAACGATTTATTTCGACTTACAAAGAGTCAGGGTTCAGGAAGAAATCAGCGTCTCACTATGCTTCAAGTGCCATAAATATGGTCACGTATCGAAGCACTGCGAAGCAAAGGACAAATGCCATAAGTGCGGTGGAGAACACGAGGGAAGAACATGTACGTCAACAATCCTTGATTGCCCGAACTGCAAACTCGATGGAACAAGGCCGGAATTAAGGCAACACACTGCACGAGATAGAAGATGCCCGGTTTATGAACGAAAACGGAGACAGGCAAAACAGATAATTGACTACGCAGGATAGGGCTCAGGACAATACAAATAAACTTGGACAGAGGACGGGAGGCAACGTTGTTACTATACCACAAGCTGAAGGAAGATAACATAGACATAGCACTGATTCAGGAGCCATACGGACGAGAAATAGACAATGATGATTTTACAACACACACACACAGTGCCAAATCAAAAACAAAAATTTTAACAAGAAAAACAATTAAGAACGTGATTACAAGAACAGACATGACAGGTGAGAACTATACTACAGTAGAAATAAGGGTGGACAACGGAAACATGAAGGAGACAATAATGATAACATCCCTATACGACGAACCAGGGGGAAATGACAACAGAAGGTTAACAGAACTCACGCAAGATATACTGAACAAGACTAATAAACATGTGTTGGCTGGAGATATCAATGCTCATCATTCTGCCTGGGGAGGCAATAATATAGATGTGAGAGGAGACAAACTATTGGACTGGACAATGACTCACCTATACGAGATATGCAATGACGCCACACAAGGACCGACGTTCACGAATGCAAGAGGAAGTAGTTATATTGACATGACAATGACTAAGAGAATACGGATACAGAACTGGAAGATATTGGAAGAGGATTCACTGAGCCTTCACAAATACATCACATATAACATCGATATAAAGCCGGAGAAAACCAGGAAGAAACACAGAATTTACGATTTTGGGAACACAAACTGGCAATTATTTGAGACCAAGCTGAAGGAGGAAATAGACAAA
Organism: Micraspis discolor; assembly: GCA_030674115.1. Lineage (NCBI taxonomy): Eukaryota > Metazoa > Arthropoda > Insecta > Coleoptera > Coccinellidae > Micraspis > Micraspis discolor. Next base: position 57,979 of record JARTUT010002253.1, on the reverse strand, counting down.
AGAGACTGGCACATAAATGATCCGGAACAACTGGAACAGACGGCGGAGGGGTTACAGGAGGTCTGTACGAGGATCTGTCGCAAGTGTATACGACAGAGAGATGTGAACGAGGAGAACGACTGGTGGACGAGTGAACTACAGGAGACAAGACAAAACCTGCGGAAGTATAGACGAAGAGCACAACAGGAGTTGGATCACGAGGAAAGGGAAAGAAAGTGGAGAGTGTACAAGGAGAAGAGAAACGAATACAAGAAGCAGGTACGGCAGACAAGGATAGATCAGACTCAGAAACAGATACAAGCAATGTGTGAAAGTGACCCGTGGAATAAACTGTGGAAGTTCCTAAATAAACGACCAACTGCGGCCATAACGAATATACAGAAGGAAGATGGCACATACACAATCGACAGGGTGGATAGAGATCGGTACTTGATGAGAAAATATTTTCCACAAGATGAGGAAATAGATGACACAGACGA